>SJYV01013382.1:268354-408948 GCA_006410875.1 Neotragus pygmaeus | reverse complement strand
GGACAAACCCAGGTAAATCTCCTGCACGATAAAGTTTGAGAAACACTGCCTTAGAAGTTTGCTATATACAAATCCTTCCAATCTCCAACTCCCATCTTCACATCAGCGTGAGAAAAGATGAAGCGCACGCCCTGCAGCGGGCCCCAGCAATTAATCCACGAAGGGGTTGGCACACGTGTCATCCCGGGATAACCCTCCTCCCGACAGGCTCCCATCCGCTCACCTTGATACGCTCCCCATCAATCTCCACCGCTCGTTCTCGGAAATCCACCCCGATCGTAGCCTCGGTGCGGTCGGGGAAGCGGCCGGCGCAGAAGCGGTAGGTCAGGCACGTCTTGCCCACATTGGAGTCGCCAATCACGATTATCTTGAAGATGCGGGAGCGAGCCGGTGGCAGAAACCCTGAGCCCCCTGACACTGCACCGCTGGATGAGAAGCTCGCCTCG
Organism: Neotragus pygmaeus; assembly: GCA_006410875.1. Lineage (NCBI taxonomy): Eukaryota > Metazoa > Chordata > Mammalia > Artiodactyla > Bovidae > Neotragus > Neotragus pygmaeus. The sequence continues at coordinate 408,502 of SJYV01013382.1, read as the reverse complement.
AGCGACGACTCTAAGTCCGAAGCCATTCTCCTGACCCGCCCCAAACCGAGGCGGAGGGAAGGAGACGCTGCGAGGCTGCGAGATTACGCCAGCGCCACCCGGCGCGCCCAGCCCGCGGGTTTCGCGGCTCGGCGTCCCCGGAGCCGCCGCCCTGCCGCAGGCAGCGCGCGTGCGCACCTGCCCGCCGGCCTCCGCCCGCGCAGGTGTGGTGCCCCCCAGCCCAGGCTCGCCGACCCTCCCGCCCGGCCTGCGGCTCCAGCGCGGCGTCAGTCAGGCCGGGGCCCGTCTACCTGCGAAGGCCCGGGGCCTGTCGGGGGCTTGTCGGGGGCGCGGAAGGCCGGCCGCTGAGAAGCCGAGCAGACCGCCCCGGGCCCGGCCCCCTGGCTGGCCCGGCCCCGCCACGTCCAAGGCTCCCGCCCGGGAGGAAGCCGCGCGAGCGCTCGGGGGGCGGGGAGAGAAAGCTGAGAGGAAGGAGGCACCCCAGGCACTCTCTCGCGAGAGGGCGGCCGCTTCGGCGCTGGCGTGGGCCCGACGNAGGATGAGATGGCTGGATGGCATCACTGACTCGATGGACGTGAATCTGAGTGAACTTTGGGAGATGGTGATGAACAGGGAGGCCTGGCGTGCTGCGATTCAGGGGGTCGCAAAGAGTCGGTCACGACTGAGCGACTGAACTGAACTGAACTGACTGATAACAGCACAATGAAAGAATCAAAACAGATTAAGAGAAGTGGAAAGTTGGGCTAGATTTAAACAAAGTGTCATGGGGTTAAGGATCTATATGTCAGGGCTTCCCTGGTGGCTCAGTGATAAAGAATCCGCCTGCCAAGGCAGCAGACATGGGTTTGATCCCTCATCCGGGAAGATCTCGCATGCTTTGGAGCAACTAAAGCCTGAGTGCCACAACTGTTGAGCCTGTTTTCTAGAGCCTGGGAGCCTCAGCTACTGAAGCCTGCAGACCCCAGAGCCTGTGCTCCACTAGAGAAGCCCCCGCAGCGAGAAGCCCTCACCGCACAACCGGAGAGCAGCCACTGCTCACAGCCAGAGCGGAGCCCACACGGCAGCCGAGTCCCAGGCAGCCAGCAAACACATGAAAGGATCACTCTAAAACTCCATGGGGTGGACCTGACCTGTTAAAAGAGGCAATGAGTTATGGTGGAATTATTTCTAATTTTTTTAAAGAGGAAATTATAGCCGGTTGGGATTGCTCTTTCAAAGAGCTTGTAGCCTGCAGTAATGGTCTCTTGGGGCTGTCCCCTTAGGCAGCTTACACTGGTGAAGCAGGCAGATCCTGTGATTTGGGAGGGGAAGGGAAGCGCAGACTGGCCAGCAGCACACTGAACGCTGTGGACCTCTGAAACCCGCTTGGGGTTGCGGCTGGAAAGGCTTCCGGAGCCATTATTTAAACCTTTGAACACTGACGGTGTGGAAACACTGTCACTGAAAACCCTAGAAGCCTCCTTCACAGGCTAATCTGTGGTGTCACTGCCACTGGGCAGACAGCCTTCCAGGAGCGTGGAGACCCTGCTGTGGGGTGGGGTGCAGGGGGCATATGATGACATAAACATCTACTGGGAAGACCCAAGAAAAACAACATCACTTTAGGTCTCTCCTCAAAGTTCAACTTATCAGAGGCGGCTTCTTTAAACAGATTATCCAAAAGAGTGGTCAGTTTCCCTCCTCTTACTATCCTTTCCCACTTTCTTAGCACTTAGCACCCCCTGTCATATATTTATTTAGTACTTTCTTTCAGTAGAATGTAAAGATCTTGAGAACAGATTTTTTTTAAACTACTTATTTCCAAGGCCTAGAATAGTGCATTGCACACTGTAAGCACTCAATGAGTGTTTACAAAATGAGTGAAAGGATAGATAAGAGTATTAGACCCAGTAAGTGAGTTTAGTAACATGGCCAACTACAGAATCAATAACCCTGAAATTAATAGTGTTTCCACATGCCAGCAAAAGCCATTAGAAAAATATTTTTACAGATAGTGTTTATCAACAGCAGCAACAACAAAAATATCCTGAAGCAAACTAAATGAAAACTAAATAACAATGAAAATTTTCTGACAGAATTGAGTGACTAGAGAAGTACAGCATACTGCTGGATGGAAAGACAAAATACTGGAATGATGCAGATTCCACCCCCCCCCCAAATTAATCTGTAAGTTTAACACAGTATCAATCAAAATCCCAGTGAAATTTTTAGGGGAGACAGAGGGTCAGAATTTGATTAAAAGATTTAAAATTTCATCAAGAAGAATAAAGGCTTTAGATAGTCAATTAAATTCTGAAGGAAGGCACTAATAAAGGACCCTTCTCTACCAGATGCAAAAACAAAAGGAGAAAAGGGGTGCACAGCCCAGGCATTTCACTTCTGGAAATTTTTCCAATCAGTGTTTGCTAAGTAGAGAGGATAGAGAGGATAGAGAGGATAAACAAATTATGGTTTAAACAAATACCTGTGGAATACCATGGAACTTTTAAGAGTGATGATGTAGAACTACATCAATTGCTATGGAAAATGTTCACCATATAATTTTGTGCTTAAAAAAAAAACTGATTACAAAACAAAATATGTTACCCCGTTTCTCATAAAATTGAAAAATAATAATTTACATGTATATGTGAAGAAATAACCTGGATGGAAGGTTATACGTCAAAATTTTACTGGTATTTCCTTGGGAATAGAGATTGTGAGTGATTAAACTTTTTTTGTTGTTTACTGAAAAAAATAGGAAGTTTCCCCCCAAAGTGGGACGTCCGTAAAACTCCCTACCGCCACCTGGTGGCTACCATGAGAAGATTTCTTACTTCCTTCCTATCACCCTAAGAAACAACATACCTAACAAACGTCATAACTATAAAGTTGTAAAGAAATCTGCAGTATCACTTAGTTCTATTGATCATTGTACAGCTGAGGAAATAAAAGGCAAAATAGTTTAAGCTGTCTGTCCAGAGTCACACTGATAGTGAAACTTATTAATAGTAACAAACTCGTGTGGAGCCCTTTGGCTAAGTACTTTATAAACTGACTCATTTTAGTCTCATAGGAACCTATGAGGTAGTTCCTATTTTTACTCTCATTTAACCCTATTTAACAAACGAGGATCCTAAGGCTCAGAGGAAATGACCTACTTGAGGTTGCCCATTTGGGGCAGCGCAGGCATTCTGAGGTCCACACTCTTCTCCCGAACCTCCTAAGGTGCCTTCTTAGTCTCTGAATTGCCCTTGCCCTTTCCATTATATCCCACTGCCTCTTCCTTCAGTGATTTTGGTGAGAACTCAAATATGTCCAGGGTTAAATTCCTCCAGGTTAAAAAGAGTATAAACATTAAGGGAGAGCAATATAAAGAAACAAAGTAGCCCTGCCCCAGCTGCTTGTAAGAATCCTGTCCAGATTGAAACAGACTTACTCTGCATCTTCCGGTGTCCAGATGCTAAGGAATCTTGGGACTATAGTTAGACTTCCCTGGGTTCCCGGGCTCCAGCTTTCTCCACGGTATGTTCCCCTGCTTAAGTTTTCATTCACCAGAGCTGAAGAGTTATCATCGCAACATGCACGCGTTCATGAACTTCTTCCCCTCTCCTAGCTCTTGCCCGAATTCTTAGGAGAAATGGTCTCTAGCTCTGGATCTATCTTTGTGCATCAAAAAAAAAAAAAAAAAAAAGGTATATGTCCTAATAAGTGCAAAAATTGTACTAGGGATGATTCTTCAGAAAGTGAGATTAGAAATGTGAAATAACTAGTGCCATTAGCTTCTGAGAGCTTTGAAAACCTAAACAGTCTTTCAGAACTGCTCCCCAAATGATACATACCTTTGAATTATCATCTAATTAAAGCTGACTTTTCTTAAGTACCAGTTTGCCTCAAAATAGATTAAATATTTTAATTTGATTAAACTAAATACTAGTGCTATAAAAGTGTTATTTTCTAAGTTAGTGACAAGAGCTTAGTAGTTAATCAAATTAAAATTCACAAATAATATGACTTGAATAAACTATTAAATCTAACCTAAATTATAATTTTAATCTCTAAAATCGAGAATAACAACATTACCATAGGTGGTGGGGAGGATTCAACAAGTTGAAAATCACACAGTATAGGCATCTAGCAAATATATCCAATACATTTCCTTCCCTTCTCCTTGTGTAATATGCTTATCTCATCCAAACGTTCTTCACATAGCTGGGCTAGGGTTTCTTTGAAGGAATCAGTTCTATGTTAGCCAGTGTTCTGTCTGAGGTGTTTGAGGCTCTTAACTTCCTTTATTTCACATTCCATCTTCAGTCTCTCAGTAAGACCTGTGGGCATTACTCTCAGAATGGATTGGACTAATTTTTTACCCTTTCACAACTACCATGCAGGTGCAACCCATCATCTCTTATCTGATGGTGTAGTAACTTCCTAACTAAACTCCCTAATTTCACTCTTGTTCTCTACCATCAATTCTGCACAGGTAGCCTGATTATTTGTTCACAGATTATATCAGGTCACTTCTCTATTCAAAACCTTCCAAGAGTCCTCATCACATTCAGACTAAAGGTCTAAAATCCCCGCCAAAGCCTACTAGACCTCTGTGACCAGAACCTCGCCTACCATTCTCATACCACTCTCCTGCCTTCCTCTGCTGCAGCTGTACTAGCCTCCTTACTTTTTTTTTTAATTGAAGTATACCTGATTTATAATATTAGTTTCAGAGAGCTTCCTTACTATTACTCTTTGATGCTGCCGAATATACTCCTGCCTCAGAGCCTGTGTATCTTATTTCCTCTGCCTGGAATAATCCTTCTAGATCTTTAATGCCTTGCCTTTTCATTTCCCACCTCAAAGAGGCTGATCCTAGACACTCTATTTAAACAGATACCCTTTCAAGTCTCCCTCCCTAAGCTTCTTCACGTTTTCTCATAGTGTTGACCAACTACTGGGGCTTTGAAAAATACATACATATGTATTTCTCTATCCACTTGCCTGACATGTAAGTTCTATGGAGATGGAGACCTTGTTTTGTTCCCTTTGTATTGCTAGCATCTAGAACAGTGACTGGCATGTGCCAGGCCTTCAAAAATATTTGTTGAATGAATAAATGAAAAAACAGCCACCTGCCATCAGATCAGCAAACTTACCTCCTTCTACAGGCATCCTTTCCCCTCTTCCTCCACTAAGCAAGCAGAAGAGATGTTTTCCTTTTTTTGTTTGTTTGCTTCCCTGTCTTTTTTGACCATGCCTCAGGGCATGTGGACCTTGGTTCCAAAACCAGGGGTCAAACCCAGGCCCCCTATAGTGGAAGTGTCCTAACCACTGGACAGCCAAAGGATTCCTTCTTATCTGCGGATGACGTCTCATCTATGTCCAGCCTCCTCAATGACTTTGCCTTGGCCTTTACATTCAATGCTGCGGCCTACAGAATTTTCTTGCTAGCAGGCACAAGTCTACCCCATCTTGAATAAAAATTAAATGGAAAAAAATCTTCTGTCTGCGTCTCCTATCACCTGCCAATCTCACCTGCTCCTACAGCCAAACTCTTGGCAGCGTTTCTTTCTGCTATTTGCACTGTCTCACCGCTCTCGTTCTGGTTTCTCTTAAACTCCTTAGAAACAGCTCACTGCTGCTGTCGTCATTTTCTTCCCCGGCCCTTTCCGAGGCTTTCCTCTCAATGTTTTCTACTCCTTCCCTGACTGCTACTCTTCTTGTCCCTCCCCAAAACCCTTGTGTGTCTGAATTCTGATCAGGGTTCTTCTTATTCTACAGATTCTCCCTTGGCAATCGTACTCATGTCCATAGTTTCAGTTATCACCTGAAACTGTATGCCCAGCCCTCCTTTCCATTCACTGGACTCACAATTTACATGACCAACTGCCACCTGACCCCGCTTGGATTTCCACAAGCACCTCAATATAAACATGTCACTTTCTTCCTCTAAACCCGTTTGTCCTCCACTGTTACTTAGTAAACAGCACCATCCGCCACCCAGTCGTTCATGGATGTCACCCCTGGTTTCCCCTTCCCCTCCAAACCCCTCGCCCCCATCCAACCAATCAGTAAGTTTCCATTAATTCTAGTATGTTGGGTCAAGTTGTGTCCCCCTCTCCCCAAAACATATATCCATGTCCTAAACTCCCAGTGCTTNTTTTGTACAGTTCTTCTGTGTATTCTTGCTACCTCTTCTTAATATCTTCTGCTTCTGTTAGGTCCATACCGTTTCTGTCCTTTATCGAGCCCATCTTTGCATGAAATGTTCCCTTAGTATCTCAAATTTTCTTGAAGAGATCTCTAGTCTTTCCCATTCTGTTCTTTTCCTCTATTTCTTTGTATTAATCGCTGAAGAAGGCTTTCTTATCTCTCCTTGCTATTCTTTGGAACTCTGCATTCAGATGCTTATATATCTTTCCTTTTCTCCTCTGCTTTACACTTCTCTTCTTTTCACAGCTATTTGTAAGGCCTCCCTAGACAGCCATTTTGCATTTCTTTTCCAAGGGGATGGTCTTGATCCCTGTCTCCTGTACAATGTCACGAACCTCAGCAACTATTATTTAGTTGCTAAGTCAGCACATGACTTAGCAACTAAATGAGTACTTTGGAAATTACAAAGGGCAATGTTTTGATATTATTTGTCTCTTTTCTTCTGGAAAAACTGTTACACGTCCTCCAACTGAGTTTCCCGTGCTGTTGGGCTTTTCTCTAGTTGTGGCAGCAGGTGCTTTCCTCGTGGTGGGTTTTCTTGCTGCAGAGCACGGGCTCTAGGGCTCGTGGGCTACAGTCGCTATGGTTCCCAGGCTGCAGAGCATGGACGTGTCAACAGCTGTAGAGCATGGCTTGGGTGCTCCCCAGCGTGTGAGATCTTCCCGGACCAGGGACTGAAACCATGTCTCCTGCCTCGGCAGGTGGATTTCTTACCACTGAGCCACCAGGGAAGCCCCCTCATCACTCTTCATTTTGCCATATTTATCTCAAACATGTTTTTGAAGAAATAAAAACCACAGCACCCTCTCCTTCCCAACATGACTCTCCCTTGTTTAAAGAGAACCACTGTCCCAAATTCTGGACAGTGGTTCTGGACAGTTTAAAATTCCCAAAACTGTTTTTAAAATTTTACTTTATGTGAATATTCACATAAGCTATACTTAGAGTTATCTGGCTTAAGAAATATAATGCCATTTAACTTCCTTTTTGCTTTTGGGTCATTACTGTTTTGGAGAGCAATTCTTGATTCACTTAATGCTAGCTTATTGAATTGTGGAGCATTTCATTAAATGAATATACCACGATTTACTCATTTATGTTACATTTTATTTCCAAGTTTCATTATTATAAACAATATTGCAATGAACATCCTTGCATGTATCTCTGGCAAATGTGTGGGAATGTTTACAGGGCATATCTCTATATATCTACAGACACAGAGATCTATATCGAGTTAGATCTATAGATACAGGTATCCTATTAGAATAGCTGGTTTATGCACGTTTCATTTTAGTAAATGAATATTGTCCTCATAATGATTATACCAATCTATACATTCTAAGACAGGATACCTGAGAGTTCCTCTGTTATTTTTCAACATCTTAGCCAACACTTGATATCCAGACTTATTCCAAAATGTGAATTATCGGGTCTTGATTTTGAACTTATTGACCCCAATCCTTGAAAACCCTTGATTCCTCAAAACAATTATTTTCAAATTCGAGCTTCTTAACTACTAGGTTCTTTCACTAGCTTCTCTTCCTCTACCATTTTCTTATTCTCTTTGAGCAGCCTTCTCAAGTCATACCACTCATGGCTCACCCTTCAAGTCACTTTTCTTGTAAGTTTTAGACTCATATACCCAGCTGCCCACTAGACGTTATGTTACATGCCTAAAATTCATGTCTGAAAAGACCTCTTTTCCCCTCAATTTCTCCTTCTCAATTCTTGACCCCGTTTGATAATAAAGATAGCTGTTCTTTTCCGGAACCCTGCGCATCACTGCTAACTTTCACGCTCACTGATGAAGTCCTATCTGCCTAACGTTTCTTGTATCCTTGGCTCTCTTCTTCATGTTAATACTCCACTGTTGCTGTCCTCACTTCTTTCCAGTTGTTACACTGTTCTGAAGCAAGTCCTTTTTAGACATACCTGGGCCTGAATGCCCATTTTTCTCACTCACAAGCTATGTGACCAGAGGAAAATTGATTCTCAAACTGTTAAATGGGAACAATACCTGCCTCATACTTTTTTAAGGTTTAAATGAGCTAACCAGTACAAAATGCTTACATTGCCTGGCACAGAGCAGGAACTCAGGAATATTAGCTCAGCTTGAGTCTTCTGGTTAGCCTTGGTGCCTCCAATCTCACTCCCTACTCCCACCATCACATTGCTAGTGGAATTTTCTCAAATACTTATTCTCTTTCCCTAATTCTTCAATAATGACCTTTGCTTCTGCTGCTGCTAAGTCACTTCAGTCATGTCCGACTGTGTGACCCCATAGAGCCAAATCTAGTCTTTTAGTAGGCCGTCTAAGTATTGCTAATTTGAGCTCCACCCTTATTTCCCAGATTCTGCTCATACTATTTCACAGTCCCTGAATACAAGATCATGTTTCATGTATCTGAAACTTTAGGCACATGCTATCTTTTGTCTGTATATGAAATTCATCTTTATCTCTCCAAGCTCAAGGAACATACTCTGTTAAGCTTCTCCCAGTTCATCCAAACAGAAATGAGTACTGATTCCTAGGGGTTTATATATTGCTGCTGCAATCATTTCTTGATTTGCCCGTCTCCTTCACTAGCCTGTGAAAACTGTGAGAGCAACAGCTATGTCCTGTATCCCCAATATGAAGCATAGTTTCTGGACGTGGTAGGCATTTTCTAACTACTGAATGGATGAAAGGAAAGACACTGGGACTGGTGTTATTTTGTATCTTCTAAATAACTATAAAAGCAGCATCAGGAAATCTGCCAAGTTCACTAACACTAGTAAAAGTTTCCATGAATGTCAGAATGATGGGAGGACGGAGGTGTTACTGGTGGTTTTCTCTACTGTATGAAAAGGCAAAATAATCCAAAGTGCTAGAACATGTAAAGCAAAACACTAGGGGGGAGAAAGCATAATTTGAGCTGTTAATATCTACAAAAGATTATAAACTATTTCCTGAATATACTGGTCCAGTGTACTACAGGAGATAAACAGAGATAATCAAATAGAATGCTGACAAGTAAAGAGAAGAGAACATCCTTTTGTAAATACTAATACTTAAAATGAATGCTTATAAATAACACCTGTGAATATTTATAATCAATCCTTATGTGTTAGGCTTTCTGATAACCACTTATATACAATGTTACTTAATCCTCCCAACAACTGTATGAACTAGGAATTCCTAGTATCTTGCCTAAGATACCTGAGCCAGGATTTAAACTTGATTCTGTCTTAAGGTTAAGTTTAACTTAAGGTAAAGGAAAACCATCCATATCTATAAACACAAAAATGGCAATGAACAGTATTAGCTTGTCTCATGCATCAAAATCTTTAACCAATCAGGAATAAAGTAGATACACATAAGGGCTGGTCTATAAAACAATTCCTATTTCATTACAGAAAACTACTAGGTTGGATAAATTTGGGAGAACTATTCAGAATATTATTTCAACAGCTCTCATAAACTAGTTTTTAATTTGATATGATTCTGTAGGACATAAAGTCCTTACCATGTTCTATACCAACAAGCTGTATTTTAATTCTGTCTGTCACAGAATCAGGGTTCCTCTCATACCTGAGATTTGTAATAGAAATTCATTCATTTATAGAAAGGCAGGGACTTGCTCGGTGGTCCAGGGGTTAAGAATCTACCTTTCAAAGCAGAGGACAGAGTTCTGATCCCTAGTCAGGGAACTAAGATCCCACATACTGCAGGGCAACTAAGACTGCATGCCACAACTGGAGAGCCCACACACTGCAACTACTGAGCCAGCGCGCTCCAGAGCCCGTGCTCCACAAGAGAAGCCTGCACGCCGCCACTAGAGAAAGCCCGCTGCCACAACAAAGACCCAGTGCAGCCAAAATTCAAAATTTTAAATTAAAATAAAAAAAATTTAAAGTTAACTTTCAATTAAAAGAAAGAAGGAAAATGTAGTCCTTTATGGAAGAAAAAAAAAAACACCTACGTATTTGATTGGAGGTTTAGGTATGTATATTAGGATGTATGAATTCTCAGGGAATAATACCACCACCTATCCTTATCTAAACGACTTTGTGCTTTGCTTTGGTATTCATCCATTAGAAAACTCAATCATGCATCTACAGGAATTATTGCTTAAATGAAGCCAAGTTACCAGGACATGTAACAAAACTATGGAGAAGGGATTTTTTTTTTCTTCTTTGAATACCAGCATCTCAGAACAGGAAGATTTCCTGGGGTAGGAAACGGCAAAACAATGCAGTATTCGTGACTGGAAAATCCCATGGACACAGGAGCCCGGTGGGCTACACAGTCCAGAGGGTCTCAAACAGTCAGACACGACTGAGTGACCAAGTGTCCACACAAATCTCAGGGAGCAGAGCAGCAGAATGAGGGAAAGAAGCAAACTACACAGTCTTCTCCTTAATGTAAAATAGGGGAAAGTTCATCTTGCTTGTATCTCTTTAAAATATTTGAACTTCCTCAAAAAAAAAAAAAAAGTCTACCTTAAGAATCACTGGTGTAGTCTTGAAAGAAAGAAAATAAAAGAGCAATTTCCAGGCCTGGCTTCAGGTAATTTAAATCAGAACTTTGCAGGCAGGCCTGGGCACTGGGGTTTGTGGCTTTTAAATAATCCCCATGGGATTCTAATATACAACTAGGATTAAGTTTTAAAAGATTCAATTGCCAGCCCTAAGTAGATAAGATCAACTAGACCACAATTCCAGTTGTGATGAACACTGGCTATCTATAGGTCAAGTTTTCAGAAATTACTACAGACCTCCACCTAGTGTCTCTCCTTACTTGTTAATGATTAATAGTGGAGATACTATGATCCATGGGGTCGCAGTCAGACATGACTGAGCAACTGAACTACCTACCATGCAGAAAACAGAGGCTTAAAGGTTAAGTGGTTTGTGTTACGAGTCTCCCTATTCTATTTGAAAGAAAGAAAAACTACTAAGTGACAATCTTTGAAGTAACTTAATTCCACTAGATGTGACTGTTACCTGACTGGTTGGTTGCTAAGACATGAAGGATGAGAAGATTCACTGCCAACTAATGCCACAATCAACAGGCAACTGAGAAAGAGGATGGTCCTTCAGTCATCTGCTTCCTACAAGGCCAGTCACAACCACTCCTCTGACAAACTATAGGAAGAAAACCAAAAATCAGATGTGAGGAATTCATTCAACATAAAAATAAAGTAAAATGGATCTGTGGTATTCTGAGGAAATCTCTGAAGACCAACAGACAGGGCCAAAGGGAAGAAAAATGAGAATATTCTAAATCAATAGATTTTAAAAAACTCTTTAAGCCTTTGCAGCAAGTGACCTGAAAGTTAATAGTGCTTTATTGCTATTTTCTACCATCTGTAGGCCAATATTCATAGCAAATTTCACAAAGATTTGAGTATCAACTATGTACTGAGTCACTACCCTAAAATGTACCCAGTGTAAATTCTTAAGATTTCATACATCAAATTAAAAATGGCTTTACATGAGTTTTTTAATACTCATTTGACATTGTAATTAGATATTTCTCTAAGAAACAAGCATCCTAGCAGGTCACTGAAAAATACTATAAGAAATGGACGATGTCAGCCAATAGTAGACTATTCAAAGGCAAATATTAATAGTCCAAAAGAAAGATGAGAGGTGGTTAGCTTATTCACTATTAAGAAACACCAAGAGTTTTAGAATACTTTAGAAAACCCAGTACCTAGACCAGTTATGATAAGGTATCAGTCACTAGTCCATTGTCTAGTGATCAAAGTAAACAAATGGCAGGTTTATCAAAGCTCAATGCTAGAAAACTATGGTAGATTGGACAGATAGCCAAAAAATGGTATGGAGACTTAGACAATTCACAGGAACTAAATAGAGAAGGCAAATTTAATTATTAGCTGAAAGCAGTCCATGGGATCCAGAATATATTCAAAAAATCTCTTCACTCTTATGTTGTTTCTGAAACGTTATACTTATTGAGGCCAACTTGAGGATTTAAGCAACAGCAGAATTCTTTATAACACAGATAGGAAATTTCCTATCACCATCAAATTTTTTTTTCAGTTAAAGAGAACTATACCAGTTGTATGAAATAAAAGACTCTTTAGACACCAAAAAATGTGTATTAAAAAATGTAAGAACTATAATTACAATCTTATTAGATTGCCAAGTATTACTTTTGTTACAAGAAGCCTTGAAACAAAGTGTATTCTATTTCTTGCACATAGAACCCTTACTAATAGCATTGAGGATTAAAATTCCAAGTTTATCTATAATTGACAGTTCAGTAAGTTCTAATTTAAATAGTACCAATTTTTCTTTCTTTGGCTATAATCCCAAGATGGCATCACTTCAAAGGCCAGCTGGGTAAACTAAAAGGCTAGAAAACTCTCTCCTACAACTCACTGCTTCCCTTTCCTTCTGCCCATTGTGCCATCACCATAAGGGAGGGTATGTCCTGATGGAGGCAGCAGTGTTAAATAGGCTGTGTAACCTAAAGTATGTACCCAATAATCTGCTTCATCAAAGTGAAAGCATTCTTTTCTCCAGAACCTCCTGAACATTACCAACATCCCTCTAGTAGGAGCATACTGAAAGTGCAATTCAACAAAGAATAACTGTTTTGAAAAATGTTTTATTGCTACAAGTTGTGAGATTTCCAACCATCAAAACTGGAGCAGAACTTGAAAGGTTCAGCCCGCTATGGGCAGCATGGCCCCTTCATGGGAGTTTTTCATGTAGATTTGGCAGTGGATTTAGCAAAGTTCAGATGTCAGCAGGATGGTATCAAGAAACCTTGCCTGTAACTTAAGAGGTGGAACACAGGTAGAACAAGACTACCTTCCATTAGAAAGCTCAGTCTTTCCTTGAATTCTTAGTAAGAGTAATTTCAAAGTTTAAGGCTGGTAATTATTAAGACAAATATATACATATATTGTAAGAAAATCCAACACTTCACTTTCAAACTTTTCCCAAACAGATGCTACATGTGGTAGCTGAAATATTCCTAGAAATGGTGTACAAGACTTCCCTGCATTTATCACAAATGATAAATGATCTAGACCTACCTGATCTAGACCACATTTTCCTGGCCTCCTCTTATAGTCGCAGCTTTCATTTCACAGCTCTAAACAGCAATATATCGTAGAGTACAAACAACACTGTGAAAAACAAGGGAGTGATAAAACCCACAGGAAAGCTCTCCACTAGCATCGGGACTACTTTGAGTCATGCTATTAGATCACCTTTATTCTTGTGCATAATAAATAGGTACAGAAAAATGCTGAAAATGCTAAAGACTCAACTATCAAATTAAAGCTGAGGAAAACCTGATAGTCAGATTTTAGTTTTTAAATGAGAAATGACAATAGTAAATATAAAGAAAAACAAAAAGAACTTTACTTCTCCTATGTTAATACAGGTCAAGGGACCCTTTCTTTTCAAAAGGGTTGATAACACCAGTTCTTAGCAATAAACATAAGGCACTTGTTTAGATTACAATATCACTGCATTTCCCCCCCTCCTTTTTTTCCTAACCCTGTTTTCCCCCACAGCATTATTTGGAATAGAATGAATGAGGCAAATGTAAGATGATCCAGTTCATACTATCCGGGGTAAGATAGCACAGTATAATGTTTTAGGGGTGATGTCTGGACATAAAATGAACCTCTGTCAATATCCTCTGAGACCAGACAATGTATCCACTATCATGTAAACCTGAAAGAAAATAAAATATTTATTTAATAGTTCCAGTAAAATTGGTTTGGAATACAATATACATGTTAGGAATTTAGCTCCTCATGGGTGGCCTCTGCATCAAGAGTTCTTAGTACTTATGAATATTCATTCTAAGACAATCTACATCATTTGAACATTGTCAAGACAAATATAAGAATTTTCTTTCAATATACAGTAGAGTTTAAACATGATTCACACATACACCCCCTATTTTATGGCTGGTGCCTCCTCCAAACACCTCATTAGTGGCAGAGGTAGCACTAGTGTTCTTTACCAACAATAAGAACTTCAGTTGCCACTCATAGGAGAAGTTGAAAAAGTTTTTTGTTTTTGCCATCTGTTAAGATGTTCCTGAGACAGGGCCAGTTAATAAACATAACAAAGCACTAGAGTCCAGTCTGTACTTGTCTTTACACCACTAAATTACTAGCCTGGGATGTGGAATGCAGGTCATGTACTATGAAATGCTGAGTTTAGCACAACTGTTCAATCAGTAAAAGGATCAGGTCTCCTGAAAATTTCCTTTAGAATATACTTTCTATAAGCTAAAAGTACCACAAAAAGGTCAATTATATATACAATCGATTCATTTTACTTAATATCCTTATTTGCTGAGATCTTGAAAATGCAATGAGAATACAGAGCCTCTGGCTAGTTCTCAGTGTTTGGGTTTAAAATTTTAAGGCTCATTTTCTCAAACAAAATAGCAGTTCTCACTTTTCCTTTCAAATTACTAATTATATTCATAGTACCTGCTGCCATCCTAGCCCTCAAGGAAATCTTAATGCAGGAACAGCACTATGCTTGCTTAATGGTATTTCCCTGACACCAACACTAAGTCCATTCCAAAAAGTTCCCATCTGAACTGGCCTTACAGCACATTACACTGCCTCTGGCTTGCACCTCTGTTTCCACCTGTGTATTTTCACAGAAGCCCAACACATATTAGTTGAAATATTCACACCACTGTTTTTCAAAACAATTTATTGCATCATATTTGGTACCTTATGTTTGACAACAAAAAGGAAATTACATCTGTAACTGCAGGAAAAAGAAGCTGGTCTGTTATTGAAAAAAAAAAAAAAGAAAGAAAGAAAGAAATCTTGGGCCCTTTAAAAATTACAAAGTCTTGGGCTTGCCTGAAACAACTGAGCAAGAAATATATTCTTAGAAATGTAGGGCTTCAAGTATTACAAACCTGTGACACTGTGGAAAAATTCCAGAGGTATCTAAACTGCAGCACATTTTTTTCTGCATATCGTGAACAAGGCCTGCTGAGGTTTTTAACTATTAGTCTCTTGATCAGTCATAGAATGGTAGTCAGGAGTTCTGCTCTTTAACTTCAAGCCATGGTAGATTTTCTTTTTTCACTCTTGGGTGAAAAGTTCATGCTTGCTAATTGGTTGGTGCCACATCACAGTGCATTTGGTTCTTGCATTACAGTTTTAACAAGTTTGGCCAAAACAATGCTGAAAGGTTTGCATTGTTATTTTAGTTCTTCAAGTTTTAGTTAGAATTGAGATTGTTCCAACTGGTTCCTTCAGTTAAAAACTGTGGTACAAGAACACCAAACTGATCATGTACAGTGAATTTTGGAAACACAACAAGCGTATTGAACACCCTCTAGGTTTTCTTATAATTCTGCTTGGTATCTATATGTCCCCGCTTCTACAACATCAAGCATCTGTTGTAGGTTTCTCTGTAAATAGTGATTCACATTGCATACTTCCTATGGTCATAATCAACCCCGTAACAAAATCAGTTAGATGCTAAAGCCCCAACAACTCTTTGTGCTCAGTGAAAGAATCCAGTGCTAAAACAGCATTTATGCTGTCTGAGATATGGTAAAATCTCACAAGACAAATTTAAAGTAATATTTCTGCCACACACCTGCTTTGTTAGCTGTAACAGCCTCCAGATTTTATATAAATTAGTTTAAAAACATGGGTGGGTAGGTAGGAATAGGATAAGGTATCTTTTTTTAACCCCTCAATTTTAGCAGCTTTTAATTTTTTAAGAAACTGAACCTATATCCTGTAATATGTTAGATATTTTATATATACTTTTTCAGCAGGATAAAAAACGTAAAACACTATTTGAAGGCAAGAACATTTACTCTTCTCATTCTGTGTAAGTTAGAGCAATGCAGCAGGTGCGTGACAAAAATATTATACACTAGATATGGTCCAAAGTCATTCCGTTTGCTTGTTTAATGATGTTCAAATTTCATTGGCCAGTTCTTCAGTTTCTGCAGAACTATCTCCATTAACTGTGATCTTCATATCCTCTTCATATCCAGGAGGCATGAAAGCCAAAGCGTAAGGGAAAAGCTTATGACAATTTGCTCTATAAACTTCAGCAGCTTCTTTACAGTCTCCTAGGCTACCATCACACAAGGCTTCTAATACCTCCATACATGTCTAGAGAAAGAAAAAAGGTTACATTATAATTTGCTTAAAAGAAAAAAATTTTTACTGTGAATATATTGGACATTTCATTACCAAAAGGTTTTCAAAATGAGACAAAATGTACATATTTAAGATAAAGAAAAGTATTTACTCCCACTATACATTCAATTAGAATTATTTTCTTTAGAACTGCAAGGTTTATACAAAAGGATGGATATATAAACAGGGTCAGGACTAAGGTGAGACAAGCAAGGTGTGGGGTGCTACATCCAAAGACACTCAACTCTCAGCAGGTAACCTCTGGCAATGGTGCCTCAGCCTACCTGGCCCCGTGCGTTAAGTACTGAAATTTACATGCCACTGTCAATGACTATATCTGTCTTTAAATTTTTTGGAGGCTCAGAGCCAGACGGCAAAATCAAACATTATTTTTAACCTTCTATTAAAATTAAAGAGAACCTTTACGGTATGCCCACTGATGAAGAAGGAAAGAGTCTCAGAAACACAAAGCATATACATCCAAGGAAAAAATTTCATGAATACTAGTAATTTTTTCAACCAAACTCTTAAGTCGGTCTGCTTATATTTTTAAATGATTCATGGTAACTTGCATTTCTGTTTTCTTTCTTCACCTTTTCACTTGGAAAATACTACGAAGTTTCCAGATATACAGTAGCCCACAAACTTTGACTGTTTACAAGGTTCTACTCTAACTGAAAGTGGAAGTGTTAGCTGCTCTGTCCTATGCGGCCCCATGGACTGTAGCCAATCAGGCTTCTCTGTCCGCGGAATTTTCCAGGCAATAATACTGGAGTGGACAGTAGCCATTCCCTTCTCCAGGGGATCTTGCTGTATATGTGTGCACACATATACAATCTTAAATAAATTTAACATAAATTAAGTTTCTGAGATGGAGCCATAATAGTTTGGAGAAGAATGTGCATAAATAACAAAAAAAATTAATTGGTGAAAATAGAAACAAAAAGAATCAAGTAACTCTTACAGAGAAATAATGAAAAACTCTTTACCTGGAGGTTTCTGTTAGTGAGGGATTCATCAAGTGTTGTTGCCAACTCTATAGCTCGCTTCTGACTAGAAGGATCTAAATAATATACCATTTTGGCAGCTAAATGAGAGGGAAAACGAAAATGTTTTATTTCAAGGTAAACCCAGCATTTTTATCTTCTATCCATTCAAATATAAAAAGCAAGATCTATGTGCACACAGCGTGGCACTTTACTAGAAAAATACAAACAGCCATTTGAAATACTGTTATTTGAAAAAACAAAAAACAAAAACCCGAGTAGACCAGAAACAGTCTAACTGTCCAAACTAAGAGAATGATTAAGGTAAGAGAGACTATGAAAAAACAGCAGTATTTCTAATAATATTTGTCTTTATGTGGTGGGACCATGGATAGCTTTCTTCTTTCTAAAATGAAGGTAATTTGGGATTAAGGAGAATACTTGTGTGTGTGTTTTGACAGGTAGGGGTGTGTGTGTCTGTGTGTCTGGTGTGACGGAGAGGGGTATGGGAGATACCCAACCCTGACAGGCTTGAGTACACTGCTAAAGAAAGCACTACCCTTGGGTCCCATCAAGTCCAGACGTTGGCTCATTACCACAGACTCTTGCCAGATGATCCCTGCTTGTGAGATGGTTTTTAGGTGTCCAGCACTGTCAAGTTTCACAGCTTATATAAGCATGAGAAATGAAAGATGATGGTTGCATCTAAGTGAATTTTAAGAGCATGCTAATGAGAGAAAAAAATAAAAAGATTCTCCTTCAGTGTATGTAATAGATAGCTAAATTCAGTTACACTTGCTTCTTTGTANAGGTCAATTATATATACAATCGATTCATTTTACTTAATATCCTTATTTGCTGAGATCTTGAAAATGCAATGAGAATACAGAGCCTCTGGCTAGTTCTCAGTGTTTGGGTTTAAAATTTTAAGGCTCATTTTCTCAAACAAAATAGCAGTTCTCACTTTTCCTTTCAAATTACTAATTATATTCATAGTACCTGCTGCCATCCTAGCCCTCAAGGAAATCTTAATGCAGGAACAGCACTATGCTTGCTTAATGGTATTTCCCTGACACCAACACTAAGTCCATTCCAAAAAGTTCCCATCTGAACTGGCCTTACAGCACATTACACTGCCTCTGGCTTGCACCTCTGTTTCCACCTGTGTATTTTCACAGAAGCCCAACACATATTAGTTGAAATATTCACACCACTGTTTTTCAAAACAATTTATTGCATCATATTTGGTACCTTATGTTTGACAACAAAAAGGAAATTACATCTGTAACTGCAGGAAAAAGAAGCTGGTCTGTTATTGAAAAAAAAAAAAAAGAAAGAAAGAAAGAAATCTTGGGCCCTTTAAAAATTACAAAGTCTTGGGCTTGCCTGAAACAACTGAGCAAGAAATATATTCTTAGAAATGTAGGGCTTCAAGTATTACAAACCTGTGACACTGTGGAAAAATTCCAGAGGTATCTAAACTGCAGCACATTTTTTTCTGCATATCGTGAACAAGGCCTGCTGAGGTTTTTAACTATTAGTCTCTTGATCAGTCATAGAATGGTAGTCAGGAGTTCTGCTCTTTAACTTCAAGCCATGGTAGATTTTCTTTTTTCACTCTTGGGTGAAAAGTTCATGCTTGCTAATTGGTTGGTGCCACATCACAGTGCATTTGGTTCTTGCATTACAGTTTTAACAAGTTTGGCCAAAACAATGCTGAAAGGTTTGCATTGTTATTTTAGTTCTTCAAGTTTTAGTTAGAATTGAGATTGTTCCAACTGGTTCCTTCAGTTAAAAACTGTGGTACAAGAACACCAAACTGATCATGTACAGTGAATTTTGGAAACACAACAAGCGTATTGAACACCCTCTAGGTTTTCTTATAATTCTGCTTGGTATCTATATGTCCCCGCTTCTACAACATCAAGCATCTGTTGTAGGTTTCTCTGTAAATAGTGATTCACATTGCATACTTCCTATGGTCATAATCAACCCCGTAACAAAATCAGTTAGATGCTAAAGCCCCAACAACTCTTTGTGCTCAGTGAAAGAATCCAGTGCTAAAACAGCATTTATGCTGTCTGAGATATGGTAAAATCTCACAAGACAAATTTAAAGTAATATTTCTGCCACACACCTGCTTTGTTAGCTGTAACAGCCTCCAGATTTTATATAAATTAGTTTAAAAACATGGGTGGGTAGGTAGGAATAGGATAAGGTATCTTTTTTTAACCCCTCAATTTTAGCAGCTTTTAATTTTTTAAGAAACTGAACCTATATCCTGTAATATGTTAGATATTTTATATATACTTTTTCAGCAGGATAAAAAACGTAAAACACTATTTGAAGGCAAGAACATTTACTCTTCTCATTCTGTGTAAGTTAGAGCAATGCAGCAGGTGCGTGACAAAAATATTATACACTAGATATGGTCCAAAGTCATTCCGTTTGCTTGTTTAATGATGTTCAAATTTCATTGGCCAGTTCTTCAGTTTCTGCAGAACTATCTCCATTAACTGTGATCTTCATATCCTCTTCATATCCAGGAGGCATGAAAGCCAAAGCGTAAGGGAAAAGCTTATGACAATTTGCTCTATAAACTTCAGCAGCTTCTTTACAGTCTCCTAGGCTACCATCACACAAGGCTTCTAATACCTCCATACATGTCTAGAGAAAGAAAAAAGGTTACATTATAATTTGCTTAAAAGAAAAAAATTTTTACTGTGAATATATTGGACATTTCATTACCAAAAGGTTTTCAAAATGAGACAAAATGTACATATTTAAGATAAAGAAAAGTATTTACTCCCACTATACATTCAATTAGAATTATTTTCTTTAGAACTGCAAGGTTTATACAAAAGGATGGATATATAAACAGGGTCAGGACTAAGGTGAGACAAGCAAGGTGTGGGGTGCTACATCCAAAGACACTCAACTCTCAGCAGGTAACCTCTGGCAATGGTGCCTCAGCCTACCTGGCCCCGTGCGTTAAGTACTGAAATTTACATGCCACTGTCAATGACTATATCTGTCTTTAAATTTTTTGGAGGCTCAGAGCCAGACGGCAAAATCAAACATTATTTTTAACCTTCTATTAAAATTAAAGAGAACCTTTACGGTATGCCCACTGATGAAGAAGGAAAGAGTCTCAGAAACACAAAGCATATACATCCAAGGAAAAAATTTCATGAATACTAGTAATTTTTTCAACCAAACTCTTAAGTCGGTCTGCTTATATTTTTAAATGATTCATGGTAACTTGCATTTCTGTTTTCTTTCTTCACCTTTTCACTTGGAAAATACTACGAAGTTTCCAGATATACAGTAGCCCACAAACTTTGACTGTTTACAAGGTTCTACTCTAACTGAAAGTGGAAGTGTTAGCTGCTCTGTCCTATGCGGCCCCATGGACTGTAGCCAATCAGGCTTCTCTGTCCGCGGAATTTTCCAGGCAATAATACTGGAGTGGACAGTAGCCATTCCCTTCTCCAGGGGATCTTGCTGTATATGTGTGCACACATATACAATCTTAAATAAATTTAACATAAATTAAGTTTCTGAGATGGAGCCATAATAGTTTGGAGAAGAATGTGCATAAATAACAAAAAAAATTAATTGGTGAAAATAGAAACAAAAAGAATCAAGTAACTCTTACAGAGAAATAATGAAAAACTCTTTACCTGGAGGTTTCTGTTAGTGAGGGATTCATCAAGTGTTGTTGCCAACTCTATAGCTCGCTTCTGACTAGAAGGATCTAAATAATATACCATTTTGGCAGCTAAATGAGAGGGAAAACGAAAATGTTTTATTTCAAGGTAAACCCAGCATTTTTATCTTCTATCCATTCAAATATAAAAAGCAAGATCTATGTGCACACAGCGTGGCACTTTACTAGAAAAATACAAACAGCCATTTGAAATACTGTTATTTGAAAAAACAAAAAACAAAAACCCGAGTAGACCAGAAACAGTCTAACTGTCCAAACTAAGAGAATGATTAAGGTAAGAGAGACTATGAAAAAACAGCAGTATTTCTAATAATATTTGTCTTTATGTGGTGGGACCATGGATAGCTTTCTTCTTTCTAAAATGAAGGTAATTTGGGATTAAGGAGAATACTTGTGTGTGTGTTTTGACAGGTAGGGGTGTGTGTGTCTGTGTGTCTGGTGTGACGGAGAGGGGTATGGGAGATACCCAACCCTGACAGGCTTGAGTACACTGCTAAAGAAAGCACTACCCTTGGGTCCCATCAAGTCCAGACGTTGGCTCATTACCACAGACTCTTGCCAGATGATCCCTGCTTGTGAGATGGTTTTTAGGTGTCCAGCACTGTCAAGTTTCACAGCTTATATAAGCATGAGAAATGAAAGATGATGGTTGCATCTAAGTGAATTTTAAGAGCATGCTAATGAGAGAAAAAAATAAAAAGATTCTCCTTCAGTGTATGTAATAGATAGCTAAATTCAGTTACACTTGCTTCTTTGTAATGGCTATGCAGAACCGGGAGAAACTACTAACCTTGATTCATAGTAATGATTTTATCTAAAGATTAAAAAATGTATAGGAGGTTAAGCTGCCTGTTTCATAGGATTAAAATGTGACATATACACAATTGCCTCTGGCATACAAAAAGTGTGTAACCTGTCAATGACCGACTATGGTAAAAACTGAAGCTATTTTAGAGCCTGAGATAAGGAAAAAATAAACTGATTACCTGATAATCTGTGTGGCAATGAATCAGAATTCCTTTTCAGAAAAGTTTCATTAAAGTTCTTTGGATTCGTTGCTCCAAAAAGACGATTCATTTCTTGTTTTAATACTGTTCTAACTGCATCGGGTAAATCTTTACTTTCACATACTGCTGAAAAAATTAAAAACAAACGCTTGTTAGCAGTTAGATACTGATACAATTTGTGGAATTAAGAAATTATCTACCTGATGAGGTCAATAAAACAAAAGAATTATATATACAAAGACTGGATAAACTTACTAATAATCCAACAATTTTCTAAAGGCTACCAAATATAGTGCAGAAGATTAAAAGAATTTTCCTCACCCTATCCCATCTTCTTCTATATCCAAGTAAACCATTACAAATTTATCAGTTAAAAAAAGCCATGGATCTTTATATTCAGTGATTATGTGAACTGAGCTATCACTACATAATAATTTCCAAATGACCACCAAAGCATTTTCCTGTAAGGAATACACTGTTGTCATCATATGCTTTGGCATTTGGAGATTCAGCCCAATCTCTCTGGGCTGAATCATAGTTTGGTATAGAGAGATACCAAACAGACCTGAGTATGATTTGAGTGTGGACAAATCATAACCTCTCTGAACCTATTCCTTGATCTGTAAAATTAAGGTGATATCTAACCCAGAAGGATCACAGTAATAAAAAGCTACAACTAAAACGTTATTGTTTAGTCGCTAAGTCGTGGCTGGCTAGCCAGGCTCTTCTCTTCATGGAATTTTCCAGGCAAGAATCCTGGCGTGTATAGCCATTTCCTGCTCCAGGGGATGGTCCTGACAAAGGGATCAAACTATATCAAGCCCATGTCTCCTGCATTGGCAGGTGGATTCTTAGAGCTGAGTCATCTGGGAAGCCCCACAAATAAAATAGCTAATGACATAACAGATATTCCATATACTGTAGGTACTATTTTTGTCACAGGCTGAAGAAAACATAAATAGATTTTCCTTATGATTAGAAACTAGTGTTGTGGCTTTCAAACTCTTGACTACAACCAAGTATCTGTACTCTGATGAGCATGTTTCCTATAAACATAACATTATGGGAAGCAAAAATTTCACAGAACACTGACCCTTACATTGTGCAGCACATTCTTGTATCTTATCTGCTATTTCTATTTTAAGTTTTCAAATGCTTTCAAATGATAATGACCCACTCAACTTCTTTCATTTTCTCACTAATAGATTACTACCCTAAGTTTAAAAACACTGAACTTTTGAATAGCAAACTTCCAAATGAAATATTCTACATGTAAGTCAGTAAAATAATTGATATGTGCCCTTTGCTGGTTGAACATCATTTCTTCTATCATTCTATAGAATTGGTTATCTCAAATAAATGAGCTACTAATTAAAGAATTTAGCTTAATCTCCATTATGCCTGTATTTTCAACTTGGATTTGGCAAATTTATCAGTATTTGTCTTGCAGGTGGGGAATGGGCTTAGGAGTACAGAATGAACTGGAAGGAGAAAATCTGTTAAAATAGGTTATAGCCAATTACAATGAACATTATGTCAACAAACAGGTATCTATAAAATTTATTACTTCTATGGGCCTCAGTGGTTTGCCTGAAATGCTTCCAGGACACTTCATATATACAGACAGGAAAGTAATTTTATGGTTCATAGCTGGGAACCAACTTTTCATGTTTTTCATTACTTTTAATACATAAATATATCTGTCTTGTGTTTAGGATGTGTCAAAGAGGGAATATTTAAATAACTCCCCAAATCGACTAATAGCTATTTCTCTTTTTTTGTAGTAATAGTTTATATTAATAAAGCATTCATTTATTTAACAGATTAAAAAAAGAATGTTTCCAAAAACACTTTCTTACTAATTCACAAATTGTTTCTGGTCAACTAACTCAGTTTTCTCCTCTAATCACTAATCATGTAAACTGGAACTGCAATTTCCAGGAAGATTATTACAATCAATCAACCAATCAATTCTACTGTAGCAAAATTTAGAATGTCCTATGGAAGGAGCAGCCCCAAATGTCCCAGATTTATTAAATAATCTTTTATGGGTGAAGGCTAATGGAGGCACAGGGAGTCAATCTAAATATTTTGTGACACTGATAAAAAACTAACCAAAAATTACTGACATCTCAAGAAAGTAAAAAATCTCAGATTATCTAATTGTCTTCCATGATACATTAAACCTTTTCCAAGGGGCATATGAGTTGAGTCCTGAGACACCCTAAAATTAAAACAATGTTTGGTTCATGTTATTAGCAGACTGAATAAGTTATCACCAACAATTAAAATCACATTAAAGAGGGGGCTGATTCTTAGCAAAAGGAGTTTCCCTGGGTTCCCAGACTAGCCAGCATTTTTTGGTTAAAATTTCAGTAGAAAAGGATATTTTGTGTGAGATAATGATTACTCACTACTGGTTACAGTACAACCTACTAAGTGATTACCACTCAAAACAGCAAAATAAATAAATGACCATATTAATTAAGCAAGGTTTTTTTTGAGGAAATACATTAAGTACAGATGAGAAATAATCTGCAGAGAAAAGGAAAAAATGAGTTTGTACAAATGAGAGAGGAAAATAATATAAGATTCATTATAGATTAAGGTGACCAAAACCTACTAATTTTAAAAACATTTAAGGGAACATAAACATGTAAGCAGGTATCAAAACAAATGAATACCTAAGGTCCTATTTCTACTTAGAGCTGACCAGAAATATAGTAAAAATTGCCTTAAGTTCTACAACTTAAAAAAAAAAAGTGAAAAACTTGGAAAAGATACTATCATTCTCAAAATTAAAGGGGGAAGGGGACATCCCATATAGTAAATGACGATTACTATTTACACTGGTAGTGTAATGTTCTGGAATTTGGAAGATGCTCATAATCATGCTAAAGTGAATATTCACTTAGAGAAGGTTCTACAACTAATAAAGTAAGTGTGGAGCCATAGTTTTTTCTTTATCCTCCATAATTTCTGGAAAGGTGTTATTGTGAGGGTTTCTTTGTAAAGAAATTACAATATAACTTAACATGACAAATGTGTTCCTGAAAAGTTACTTCAAAATCAAGTATTTTTCTCAAGACCCAAATATATTAATTAGTAAAAGGAACTCAGGGGGTTTACAGTAACAAAGATGCCTAAATTTAGTCAAAATAAGGATTACTTTGTAAATCTCTTCCTGACAATGATGTCAGATGAATACCTGAAGCAATGACAACAGCTAACATTAACTCAATTAATCCTAACTTTTAACGTTAGGACCATTCTTTGTTCTTCTAAAGTTCATAAGCATTTAAATTTTCTGAAACAACCGTTCCAAGAAAATGGTTATATGTTCATCAAACCACACACTCATTAGAAGTATATGCTTGTCACTTCCAATTTATATTTCAAACGAATATAACTCTAACTCCATAAACTTTACATGTACTATTTTATTATCTTTCAGGAAAGAACTGACTGTATAAAAATGAAGTGTGTATATATTGAAAATAGCTTGAATGCATTTCATCCTACCTGAAAATGATTTACAACTGTTATTTCCAGCCTTAACTTTTTGATTCATGATTTCAAAAAATTTTTTTTCTTTAATACCAAAAAAAAAGACTAAAAAGAAACTTTCTTATTTTCACTAAATACAGCAATTAGTTCTACTTTCTATAATATGACTACATTATTACTTTCAGAATTTTTTAAAATTGGGGGGAAATTTTCTATAATTTAGCCTCTGTAACAGGAAATCACTTTTTTGACAGCATAAATATGATCTAAATAAGGCTTTACCTTTTCTTATAAGTCAAAATAATGTTAACTGGGACAATTTAGCATTTTCAAAAGAATGATTGGGATATCTGGTTTTTGTTTTTGTTTTTTTGTCGAGTCAGGTTTTTATTGCTTTGCCAGACATAGACATGAAACATCCCAAAGAAGAGGTGCCGACTCCTCTGTGTGCTGGGGACCACTTGTGCCCCTGCAGTCTCCCTTCCTGCTTATTTTTCTACCTAAGTCTTTGTATATTAAGTTTTGTGTGTGTGTGTTTTATTTTTTTTGTTGTTATTATTATTTTTTTCTACTGTACAATACTGTATTGGTTTTGCCATACATCACATGAATCCACCACAGGATACCTGGTTTAATCTCATTATTTTTATACAATGCATGGATTCACATGGGGTTGAGTATTTAGCAATGAGACAGCTAATAATATTTTCAAATTCTGCAGACTGTTCTACTAAACACTGAATTTCTCCTTATCCAGTTACTTAAAAACCAAAACAAAAAACACTACTTGACTACAGAAGTACTTTATTCTAAATTTAAAGCTCTGGTAGTAGAAAGAACAATATGAAGATCTGAGTCTCATTCCTATTTCATTAATAATTATTGGTGTTATCGTAAATAAGTAATTTAGTGTTTTAGCATCCTAGATTTCTCAACTATGAGAGATAATTGGCATAATATTCCACCTTTCGTTTTCTAAAATTCTGTAGCTTTACTTCACATTAAAACTTACATATGGATCTTACTGACTAAACAGTTGAAAAGGACAACAATTTGTTTTAAAGTTACTTTTACCCTACATTTACTGACAAAAATTTTATCATTCAAATCATTATGCTAGAGACAGGTAAACGAGATAATTTGTCAATATTAAAGAGATTTTTTAATTTTACAACAATTAACTACATCACATAATGAAATACGATTCAAAATTTCAACATATTAACCTTTAAGAAACAGAAATAAAAATGATTCTCAAATATCTGGACTGAATGATTCTGTGTCAAAATCAGGTAATATTTCTAGCCTTAAAATAAAGACCTTCTCCACAAAGAAAAGACTTGTTTTCTAATACACAACAGCTTTAAAATGATTTGAGTTTATGATAAACTTGTATAAATCACTTATTCAGTCACTATCAGCTACTGTAGTCAAATATTTAAGTAACAGAAAATTAAAACATACCAGTACTAAAGAGTCGAATCATACATTCATGAAGCCAGGGATGACTAGAATCAATAGCAAATGCTCTCTTTACTGATTGTAGCATCAAAAGAAACTTTTCTATAAAAAGAAAAAGATATATTTTGATTATTTAATAAAAAGAGATACCCTCCTTTAGAGGACTAATAGTATCTTACAAATAGAAAAACTCATTTAGAGTCAATCACATCTCGAAAGCAACGTATGACTAAAGCAACTGACTTCCTCAGGTTAGCAACACTAGCCAATATTTTCCACACAACATTAAGAAAAATGGTTGTATTAAGTATAAAAAATTTAGATAGAAAACTTTATTTTTTACACTTGAAAGTAACACTGTTTACATCTTTCTTATGTTTTGCAACAAGTAAATCATTTCCCTTCCACCTCAGTGTTCCTCTCCGGTCAATCCCTGGCTTCTCTTCCCCATCAAAGGTAGAGTACTGACCAAGGTTATGTTTTTAATCACCTTCTAATCTTTCCCGATGCTATCCCTTCCCATGCCATCCCTCATGTTTTCCAAGCTTTAGTAGTGTCTCCACCTGTTGGATGGAAAAGTGCACTCAAATACTCACCACAATTCCAAGTCTCATCCACAGCCAGCTTTGTTAAGCCTTCTCTAATAGGGTACAACTCTCCAAATATCAAAAGTTGAAACCCTAGGCTCCTCTGACAATTCCTTTTCCCCTAACTGCTACACTCAGAAAGCTAAAAATATGGCTATGTCCTTTATCATTGCCCATTTCATGCTGTAGCAATGGACTCCAAATGCTGGAGAGTGACTGAGAGGTAGTACATAGCAAAGAAGCCAACTCAGTAGGATTCAGATTGCCTTTCACTACTTAAGGCAGAATAGCTTTTGTATTTTACACTTTAGGGTTCCATGGAAAAATATTTGTTTAAAAAATATTTGCTTAAAAGAGAGCTGTGTTAACTATTAAAACTTTTAAATTACTGGACTATTTATTAAACTAATTTTCCCAATTACTACAGGAGCACTGTGGAAAATAGAAAATATAGAAGAAAGTATTTTAATCACTCAAACTCCATCAAGAGACAATCTCTTATGTTTTGACCTATTTTCTTCTGAGCTAGTGTTTTATTTTACATACTCATATAAGTATCTTAATAGAGATTAAAATAAACTATAGCTAGTTCTAAATCTTATTTTGAAACAATGTTATATAGTAACCTTTCCCCAGAATTTGATAATCATGATTTTTTTGATGGATACTCTACAGAGGTATCATTTTATTCTCTCTCTTTTAGCAGGACAGTTACTGTTTGGAGCAGTAACTTTTGTCAGATATTACTAACCAATTTTTATTTCCGTAAATATGTATCATCTTAGTGATAAAAATTTTCAATGAACCATTTGGATCACATCAATTCAACACCATAAAATCTTCTTAGTATATCTACTACATATAGCTTATAAGAATTCTAAATCTAATAACCAAAATCCTTCATCTAACCTCTACCTGGCTTAGGCAACAAAGGTAATCTCAACATAATTTATATACACTTGTTTTCTCTTAATAGATATTCTTCCCTTCTATGCATCTTTTCTTTTAGAAGTATGGTCTGTTCTTCAAGATACACCTCAAACATCGAATCTTTTATCTGTAACAATGGCTAATGGCTGACATTATTTACTGCTTATTGTGTACCACACACTATTCTAAGATCTATTTGTATTATTTGGTTACTAATTTTTATCCACATATGAGCATGATAATCACTATATTTCATGTTAATTTTAGTTATATATTGTACATCTGTTTTTTAGTTTAATGCCCTAGGAGAGATAATCACATCACTATAATTCCCCATAACATGTTGTAAAAGCAGGCATGTCTTTGTGAGGAAGCAGCACTTGCATTTGCCAAAATATCCTACAGTGGTGAGGCCATCAGAGTTGGCAACTATATTCTGAGAAATAAAGTGATCAGTTTTATCAGAGCCACTATTTTCTAATTGCCTACCTTTCCTAAAATAAATCTCAAAGGCAAAAAGATGAGTTTCTATCTTGTTCTTCACCAAGTTCTTCAATGGCGTTAAAAATTTAATAGCTTCTTCCAATGGAGTTTCAACCTAACAAAAATAAGAGATATTATACAAATGGAAGCAAGACTGGGGGGGGGGGGGGTCAATTTACTCTATTTATTAAAAACACTTTTTCAGTAAAAACCACTTACCAGTCACCCAGAAATACTCTGCCATATTTTACCCTCCCACAATCTAAAGGAAGGGGATTCTAAACTCCTAATTCACTGAGATTATACATTATCTGTGGATAGAAACTATCCAACAAGTAAAGAAGATAAAATAGAATGAGAACCAGGAAAAGAAAGACAGGAAGAGAAACAGGTAAGACAGCCAAGGGCGGGAGGGGTGGGGTGGGGGTGGAGAAAGGATGTGGAACACGATGACAAGGGCTAAGAGAGCATTAGAGAATGAGTGAAAGTTGAGTATAACCAAGCTATTAAAAAATAGTACAATATCCATTCTTTGTTGCTTTCACTCCGAATTCTACAAAAATCCATATTTATTCAAATGCCGTACTACATGTGTGGTGTCATTTGAAGCTTTATATTTACAGAACGCTGTCTCTACCACCCTGTGAGTATTGAGACAGGACCAGTCTCTGCAGACCGGGGCCGGGCTAGGAGACAACACTATATTCGAACTCAGCATCTGGGTCCTTATACTTGCCCTCTCTCATCACTGAGGCAATAACAATGTACCCTCAGTGGAATTCAGATGTGCCGTATCTGTCCAAAGTGACTCTGCCCATACAGTAATTTGTGGTTTCAGCAACACAGATTTAGGCGAAGGAAATTATTTAACAGCATTGAAAACAAAATCAAGTTAAACAGTAAGCCGTGTCTATAGGATTTACCCTGTACTAGTATGTAAAACCAGAGAAGGCAATGGCAAGGAAACCCACTCCAGTACTCTTGCCTGGAAAATCCCATGGACAGAGCCTGGTGGGCTGCAGTCCATGGGGTTGCGAAGAGTCGGACATGACTGAGTGACTTCACTTTCACTTTTTGCTTTCATGCATTGGAGAAGGAAATGGCAACCCACTCCAGTGTTCTTGCCTGGAGAATCCCAGGGACGGGGGAATCTGGTGGGCTGCCGTCTATGGGGTCACACAGAGTTGGACACAACTGAAGTGACTTAGCAGTAGGTCAACATCTGGACTGGAGATATCGTTTAGGAGTTCTAGTTTCTAGGCACCTAGTGATAACTGAAATTCGGATAGACAACAAATACTTTTTAAGTACTTATAGAAAGAAGTGGCAACCCACTCCAGTGTTCTTGCCTGCAGAATCCCAGGGATGGGGGAGCCTGGTGAGTTGCCATCTATGGGGTCACACAGAGTCGGACACGACTGAAGCGACTTAGCAGCAGCAGCAGCATGTAATGCACCTAGTCATTATTCAAGGATATAAGCTCTAAACCAGAAATCAGTATGTGGCAGTATCACTACTGTAACAGATGTAGATATCAAGAGACAGAGGAGAAAATAGGGGCACTCATAAGTATATCTTTCTCACACTGGTGAATATTCTGCTTCTTATTCCCATGACTCTTTTTTAAAATTTTTTATTGAAGAATAATTGCTTTACAGAATTTTGCTGTTTTCTGTCAAACCTCAATAACTCTATGCTTTAATGAGTTAGAATTTGTGGTATACAGGGGAGAAAGGGTTACCAGGGAAATTAGAGAACTGGAAACTGAAATCACCACCCAGCTATAGCAAGCTTTTCAATCCCTTAAGAAATACAGACTGAAGTGAAGGTCACTACATTGACCAGGATAATTTACTGGAGAGAGACATGGCTGCTATCATTATAAAATAGAAACAAAAAAGGATATTGTGAAGTTGAATCATTACAAGCATTGGTAGTGGTGATGAAAGTTGCTCAGTCATGTCCGACTCTTTGAGACCCCATGGACTATACAGTCCATGGAATTCTTCAGGCCAGAATACTGGAATGGGTAGCCTTTCTCTTCTCCAGGGGATCTTCCCAACCCAGGGATCGAATCCAGGTCTCCCACATTGCAGATGGATTCCTTACCAGCTAAGCCACAAAGGAAGCCCATTACAAGCACTACTGTGACTGAAATTGAGTATTTTAATTTAAAAAGAGAAAACAGAGAAATTAATTCTGTTTGCAACTCTAATAAATGAAAACATATGCCCTCAAAGGAGATGTGGATTTCTTGTCCCCACATGCTTCTGTGGGTCTCTCGAAGGTAAGACTTTGTCAAGTTAAATCTAAATGATAAAATATTATGTACATAACCAAGACAAAGCTAACTATATTCTACAGCTACATATATATAATACAGTAGAGAGTGATATAAACAAAAGCATATAAATAGGGATGATGTTCTACAACCAGTGCTTTATGATAAACTACCCTTGAAAACCCCTGAAGTTAAGACACATAGATATAGCTATGAATATACAATATCACCAGTCTGTGTTGTATGTATGAAAACCATATATTTAAGTATCAAAATTGCAATCACTGTAGTAAGACAGTCATACTATGACAGGCATATAAGAACTGAGATGGGAGTCACACACCCCCCATCTCACACTCGGGGGGGCGGGGGGGGGTCCCAATGTTCACTGAGACTGAGCACTGGGGGTAACTGCCAGCATTGTGTAGACTCTTTTCTGCCTCTCTCTCAAAAGTGCAGCGGGTGCAGATTCAAGATCAGAGTTAAGATCCCACAAGCCTTGCAGCCAAAAGCCCAAAACATAAAACAGAAGCAATAATGTAACAAATTCAATAAAGACTTTAAAAAATGGTCCACATCAAAAAAAGAAAAAATCTTTAAAAATACCAACTAAAAACTACTGCCTCATGGTAGTTGGATAAGCAAGCAATACATTCCATCAAGCTTTCAGATTTACATTCAGTTAACTCAATATTAAGCAAATATACCTCATTTTCCTTCTCTCTTTCTTAACTAGAATAACTGCTAATTTAACAATGCTTTTATTTAAATTATCTTGATCTGGTGAACTAAATTTATCATTTACTACATAGAAGAATGATGAAATATAAGATCACCAAAACAAAAAGAAACAAACAAAAAAAGCAACTATAGATTACAGACCCATAATTGGCAGGCAGTTTCTAAAACAGCCTGTAATGCCCCTCCTGATTATGATAGCGTGGTGTAAAATCTGGCCTTGTCACTACTTTGGGGTATGGGTGGGTGGGGATTCTATTAGATGCAGGCATCCTAGAAAGAGCAAGGTGTTACGTGCCTAACAGGTAAGAACAGTATATACTGAAGAGGAGTCCATGTAACTGGGTGCCTTCCACTAGGCTCCTTCCAAATAAAGAAGTCAAAAGTACTTTCTATAGTGCTTTTGCTGTGAGACTTTACAACCCTCCAGCTACAAATGACTAGACTATAACTTGACATCTGGCCCCAAAGCAGCTATCATAGGCTAAGCAAAGAAAATGCAACAGCATATAAGGAGACCAAGTGTGAGAAATCTGCTATGCAGGGCACTTCTTATCAGACAGCAACTACATATATACAGAGCCCCTCTTTAAACTATAAAGAAAGACAAAAAAAGTCATTAAGAAGGAATGTAAGGAAGAAAGGGAAAAAAGTCATTAAGTCATGAGACAGAGAGAAAATGGAAAGAATGAGAGTGGCAGGCAGTCAGTGATGGTGGTAAAAGTAGTAGTAAGAAAAAATGGGAGGCATAAAGATGGACGGCCCCGTAAAGCTGGCATTATCCCAAAGAAACTCTGCAGTTCTCCATGAGGCCTGAAAGGTCAATTTTCCATGCTTCTTCAGATCCCTGTATAGGCTTTCAATAAACGCCCAACAACAACAAAAAGACAGTATCTTTGTTTCTAAAAAGCACAAAATTATTTGTCAATTCAGCTTTGTGAAATCCAACCTACATTTATCAATGGTTCTTAATTAGCAATAATGCTATGAGATATTACTGTCTATCTGCTAGGATATAATTCTAAAAGTATTTTTGAACTCTATTCGTTAGGTATTACAATTTTCCTCAGTTATAAAGCAATCAATGACTTTGAATTTTTAGTTACTAATAAGGCTAAAGCTCAACTCTAGGGTTATTATTTATTATATTGCATTAACATAATAAAGCATGCAGTTACTCGCACATGGAGTAGGAGGGTGTCAAGGGTCAGAAGAAAAGCACATAGGTATGTTACTGATCAAAATGATTTACATGACAATGAATGCCTTGGTTTCAGTCTAACAGTTAAAAATGGCAGATAAGATTTTTGGCTTGGGGAAAATATTTGAGGACTTTAAAGATATTAGGTACAAATATTTAATAAGTACAATATACTGTAAGTTGACAACACAAGTAAGAGAGACATATAGAATTCACTTTTTAAGAAGCTCAATTTAGACTATATAAAAACTTAAATGCTACCACTTATAACAGACTACATTCTTTACACATATATTTTCTCTAGTTCTAACATCTTGTCTAGGAATGATTTTTCCTAGTCACATTTTATAATTGAGAAAACCATCCAGAGAAGTTNCAGGCGTGTGGGATCCTAGCTCCCTGCCCAGGGATCAAACTCACACTTCCTGCATGGGAAGGTGAAGTCTTAACCACTGGGCCACCAGGGAAGTCCCAAAGCCAAGTCTCAAAGAGGGTTTGTTCACAGATGTGAGGATTCAGCATGCTATTGAGCAGAAAGGCAAAGCTGCCTCGGATTCTGTGTTTGGGGGGCATTTTGGAGATGATTTCAGCAAATGTTTTTTGCCACCAGCTATTACATAGTCATCTTATACAGGTATAAAGCTAGCAGTGAATCCTCAATAATTTTAATGAATACATGTGTTTGTGCCCCTGCTCATTCCATGAAGAATTTAAGCTCTTACAAAGATCCACACAAGCGAAATGCATTAAATAAACATCTCAAAGTGGGGATGTGGACATGCAGATGAAAGCCAGGGTCAAGGCAAGTGCTTGGAAACAGACTCCAGGTTGCCCCACACAGTTGCTACAAGTCCAAGAGCAAAGGGACTGAAATAGTCCTTGTTGAGTTGAAACTGCAGGCACTCGTCCCCTAAAAGCCATTCCTACCTGCTGAGTGCTCTCGATCATTGCCAGTGCTTCAGCCATCAGCTTCTGGTTTATACCACAAAGGTTGGCCACCTTTGTCTGGCATCTGTGATGCACATTCATGCCACATGCTGAAAGAGAAGCAACGCCGTGAGCAAGGGCAACAGAATCAACTTCCAGACACTCTGAACACGATCTGTTTGGGGTGCAGGTACATCCAACAGACAATTCGCAAACCCCCAGCACCATCTTCCCCACAGAGGGAGATGCTGAAGACAGATATTAGGGCGGTACTATTATGATGCCACCAAGCATCCACCTCTGCTTCACTGAGATACTCATGCACATGGCAGGTGCTTTTTGGCATGATGCTGGGACACGACTCCTGCTCGAGGCAGAGCCAGAGGCTTGCTAATGGCAAGGAAGGCTGCCGCCCATTTGTGTGCACAAACTAAGCACAGTGATTGGCCTCCAAAAGGTGCTCACCAAATACAACTTTTCTTTCATCTTTCAAAATGTTATTGAAATATTTAGATGATACTTTAGCTGGCTTTACCTTTAGTTTTCACTAGGTAAACAGACCGTTCACAATAAAACAAAATAGCATTTTCTATGTAAGTAAGTGTAAATCATAGATAGTTGTAAAAAAAAATAAACCATCAGAAGTGAAATCTTTAATACAGTAAAGATGCTACTTATAATGGCCTCTGTCCTCTGAACCCTGTCTGATTTACTTGACTCTTCTTGGGCTCCCAGATGCAGGTTTTATGTTGGGCGGCCCCAGCTCCCACTTCCTACCCATGACTGCAAGGCAGAGAGAGGGAGGCAGTTAGCAGTGATTGAGCATCTTACTGTTTAAAAGTGTACCAGATCTAAGCTCCTCTCTGATGTGCTGTGCAGAAAGGCTCCCTGCCCACCAGGATCAAAATGTCAGAAGCCTGTTACGAACCTAGTAGGTGATAACTGAACCTCTGTGAGTGCAAACAGTTCCTCTGATGACGAATTTCATGCGAATTTCAGCAGCCAGAGGAAGGAGACAGGATCAGGATAAAGGGGACTGTACATACTTAGGCAGGAGGCTTACAGGAGAGCAAGAAGAGAGAGGGAGGCAGAGACAGGGGGAGACCCAGGGGAGAGAGTGGGAGGTGGAGACGCAGACAGAGGCATGAGGAGGGAGCAGACAGCACCCCGCCTTGCGGGGTTCCAGCAAGAACAGAGAATGACTCGGGGGGGAAGGAAGGGGTGGGGAGAGGAGGGGAGAAGAGAAGGAAGGAAAGCAAGGAAGGCCAGAGGACGGGAAATGAGAGAAGAGAATGGAACAGAGAAGAAAGAATGTTGGGAAATGAGGGGACAGAGCAGGGCGTGGGAGCCATGGAATAATGCCAAGGAATCCTAGCGGGAGTTCTGAGCTCAGAGGCAGCAGCCACTGCTGGGATGAGTGTGGCCTCTGCAGGTGGGGTGATGGGCTCCAGGGAAGAAAACCCCGATGTCCAAGAACATCAGACTCAAGGTGCCATTATGTATGGACTTGATTATTCCTGTCCTGATTGTCCACTCAGAAACTCCCCAGTTACCCGTTGCCTGTGAACTCCTAAAGACACTACACAAGGCCAGGCCACCCCGCCATGGCCCGTTGAGCAGGGGTAGACAGGAAAGTATGTGGTGGCCCCTTGGGCAGCAGAGGTTTCTCTGGTTCAGATGAATTTTGTCTGCCTGTGGGTTTGCCTTCAGCAATGAGTTGAAAAACCTAACATCTCCTGCCTTCTTTAAGATGTCACTCCAGGCTCCACCAGACCCGCAGATACACCTGGGATGAGGATAAGGAGGCATCTAAGGGTGATCTTCCTGCTTAGGTCAGCCCCCTTTATCACTTAAAAGACCCAACACACATTAGCCAGTGGCATAAGTTAAAATGGGGTCACCCACAAAAATAAAGTGGCTTCTATGTTTAATCAGCGGGCTTCCCAGGGGGCGCTAATGGTAAAGAACCTGCCTGCCAATGCAGGAGATTTAAGAGACATGGGTCTATCCCTGGGTTGGGAAGATCTCCTGGAGGAGGGCAGAGGAACCCACTGTAGTATTCTTGCTTAGAGATTCCCATGGACAAAGGAGCCTGGCACGCACCCGTCCATGGGGTTGCAAAGAGTCAGACATGACTACAGTGACTTAGCAAACACACGTTTAATCAATATCCTAGGATAAACCATAATGGCAAAGAGTGTGTTAAAAAATGCATATAAAGTATGCACATAATATAATGTGTGTGTGTGTGTGTGTGTATATAACTGAACCATTTTCCTGTATAGAAGTAATTAACAAAACAGTGTACGTCAACTATATTCCAATAAAAATTTTTTTAATTGAGAATAAAATGCTCCCTGCTGAGTGGGGCACCTTTGCTTTGAACACATTATCTAGGCTCTGTCCCCTCCTAGCCCCACTCCAAAGGCAGAAGGGCTCTGATAGTTTTTGTTGGAATTTTTCCTCCCTACCCACTAAGCCTGGTGAAATGGCATCTCAGTTTCTAAAGGTTATTGCCTTAGCAACCTGGGCTTTTAGAGCAAGAAAGCTGTCTGGCTTTTTCTCTGGATAGACTGAATACTGAATGGGGAAAGGGGGGTGAGCTGGGGCTCCGTGGTCAGGTCACCTCGGGGAGCCGTATTGTCAGAGCTGGGCTGCTCCCTGTGCGGGCTTCCCCAGTGGCTCAGACGGCAAACAATCTGTCTGCAATGAAGGAGTTCAACTCCTGGGNTATCATTAAATATCAAGGAAATGCAAGTAAAAACTAAAAGTATCCCTAAACACATATCAGAATGTTCGAAATTTAAAGACTGACCATATCAAGTGTTAACAAGAATCTGAAGCGACTGCACACTGCTGGTAGAAGGGTAACTCTGTATAACCACTTTGGAAAACTAGATGGTAGCATTTAATAAAGCTGAATATATGCATACTCTTATGACTCGAAACCTCTACTCTGGTGTAAACCCCAAATCAAAAACACGTACTAGAATATTCACTGAAGCAACATCCACAACAGTCAACAAGAAAGACAGAAACTGAAATGAACAACAATAAGAGAACAGTTAATGCAGGGAGGAGAGAAAAACCAAATACCAAACAAAAAATATCCTCATAATTAATGGATTCAGAGAGCTAAGAGTAGAGGTTGTAGCTATAAAATAAGAAGAGCAAAACTTTATGTACAAACCTGCTGCTGGAAATTAAAAATAACATCACCAAAATTTTTTAAAAAATGATAAAAAGTTAAAATCAAGAAAACATCCTGGAAAGTAGAACAACAATCATAATAAGAGAGAAAATACAACAGTAGAAGTATGAAAATTCTAAGAAGGCTAATACACAACTTATACAAAGAGAGAATGAAAAGTTAAGGGATTCAGCAGAAGAGAGGAAAAAATGACAAGAACATTTTCCATGCAAAGGATAAACATTTCCCTCTATCGCCTACTAACTGCTCGGTGAATTTAAAAAGGCCTACAAACACATGTCAGTGAAATTTTTTTTTTTAATCACACACATACTAAACATTTTCAGAGAGGGGAAAAAAAAAAAAGACCATGAAGGAGGAGCAGACATCCTGCAGAGCACTGAACTTCTCTTTGGCAAGACTGAAGAAATTCTCAGGGTCCAAATAAATGAATACTAAAGTATCTTATGAATTTTCACATAGAATGCCTTTAAAAATGCATGGCTTTAAAATTTATCTTTCATCTAGAAAGTTTCTCCTAACATTTAAAAACAGTCCCTTTTGATTACTATTGGAAAGATGAGCTCTAAGTGCTGACAAGGATGAAGAGGAAAGGGAACCCTCAGGCAGTGCTGGTGAGAAGGTAAACTGGTGCAGCCACGATGAAGAACATCGTGAAGCTTCCTCAAGAAATCAAACACTGAACCACCATGCAGTCCAGCAATCCCACCTCCAGGTAAGTATCCAAAGGAAATGAAACCAGCATCTCAGAGACCTACTGTACCCCCCGTATTCACCACAACTTTATTCACAGTAACCAAGATGTGGAAACAAACTAAATGTCCATCAGGGGACAAACGAATGATGTGTATATATACACACGCTGAAATACTATCATCCATAAAAGAAGGAAATCTTGTCAACTGTGATAATGTAGATGAACCTTGAGATCAAATGCTAAATGAAATAAGGCAAAAGGAGAAAGCACAAACTGCGTAATCTCATTTATATGTGGAATTTCAAAAACTCAAACTCATAGAAATACAGAGCAGAATGGTGGGTTGCCAGGGGCTGAAGAAGGGTAGCGAACGGGGAGATGCTCATCAGAGGGTACAAACGTCCAGTTAGAAAATGAACAATCTGGGGGATCTAATGTACAGTCTGGTGACTATGGCTAACAACACTGTACTACTGTACACCTGAAGTTGCTCAGAGATCTTAAATGTTCTCACTATCACGAACACAACAACAAAAAAAGGTAATTATGTCAGGAGATAGACTAACTAACTTTTTTTGTGGTTATCACTTTGCAATATACACATATATCAAATCATCCTATTGTACACCTTAAACTTACATGATGTTACATGTCAACTATACCTCAATAAAGCTGGGGAAAAAAAAANGCCACCCCGCCACGGCCCGTTGAGCAGGGGTAGACAGGAAAGTATGTGGTGGCCCCTTGGGCAGCAGAGGTTTCTCTGGTTCAGATGAATTTTGTCTGCCTGTGGGTTTGCCTTCAGCAATGAGTTGAAAAACCTAACATCTCCTGCCTTCTTTAAGATGTCACTCCAGGCTCCACCAGACCCGCAGATACACCTGGGATGAGGATAAGGAGGCATCTAAGGGTGATCTTCCTGCTTAGGTCAGCCCCCTTTATCACTTAAAAGACCCAACACACATTAGCCAGTGGCATAAGTTAAAATGGGGTCACCCACAAAAATAAAGTGGCTTCTATGTTTAATCAGCGGGCTTCCCAGGGGGCGCTAATGGTAAAGAACCTGCCTGCCAATGCAGGAGATTTAAGAGACATGGGTCTATCCCTGGGTTGGGAAGATCTCCTGGAGGAGGGCAGAGGAACCCACTGTAGTATTCTTGCTTAGAGATTCCCATGGACAAAGGAGCCTGGCACGCACCCGTCCATGGGGTTGCAAAGAGTCAGACATGACTACAGTGACTTAGCAAACACACGTTTAATCAATATCCTAGGATAAACCATAATGGCAAAGAGTGTGTTAAAAAATGCATATAAAGTATGCACATTATATAATGTGTGTGTGTGTGTGTGTGTATATATATATAACTGAACCATTTTCCTGTATAGAAGTAATTAACAAAACAGTGTACGTCAACTATACTCTAATAAAAATTTTTTTAATTGAGAATAAAATGCTCCCTGCTGAGTGGGGCACCTTTGCTTTGAACACATTATCTAGGCTCTGTCCCCTCCTAGCCCCACTCCAA
Organism: Neotragus pygmaeus; assembly: GCA_006410875.1. Classification (NCBI taxonomy): domain Eukaryota; kingdom Metazoa; phylum Chordata; class Mammalia; order Artiodactyla; family Bovidae; genus Neotragus; species Neotragus pygmaeus. Next base: position 368,875 of record SJYV01013382.1, on the reverse strand, counting down.
AGGCAGAAGGGCTCTGATAGTTTTTGTTGGAATTTTTCCTCCCTACCCACTAAGCCTGGTGAAATGGCATCTCAGTTTCTAAAGGTTATTGCTTTAGCAACCTGGGCTTTTAGAGCAAGAAAGCTGTCTGGCTTTTTCTCTGGATAGACTGAATACTGAATGGGGAAAGGGGGGTGAGCTGGGGCTCCGTGGTCAGGTCACCTCGGGGAGCCGTATTGTCAGAGCTGGGCTGCTCCCTGTGCGGGCTTCCCCAGTGGCTCAGACGGCAAACAATCTGTCTGCAATGAAGGAGTTCAACTCCTGGATCAGGAAGATCCCCCGGAGAAAGGAATGGCAACCCACTCCACTCTTCTCGCCTTGGAGAATTCCATGGACAGAGGAGCCTGGTGGGCTACCGTCCATGGGGTCACAAAGAGCAGGACATGACTCAGTGACTGACACTTCCAACATTTAAACTGTGCAGCTGGAGTTCACAGCACACTCTGGGGATGGGTGGGCCAGCTTCAGTAAGCCAGAGAATTTTTCCATACAGGACTTTTTGGCGGCCTAGCAGATGTGCCAGGCTCATTCCTCAATGGGGCACAGATAGAATGGTCCTTGCTGGTTCCAGGGAAAGTGGCAGGGGCATGGCTGGAGCTGTCAGAGTCAGGAAGAGACAGGCCAGGGGCAGGGGACCAGTCAGAGGAGCGTGCCGCCTCCTTGCTCCAAAGGACTGGGTGCCTCAGATGGCATCAGGCCAGGCGCCTGGACATGGGACCCGCATGACTGTGCACTTCTCTGGGAAATAAGACACAGGGTGTGGCAGGTGGGAAGGGAAAGAACAGCAGCAGCTTGTTGTCTGAGAACTTCTCATTCAGGACCACGGGGCTCTTCTGGGCTGGCTGAACAAGCCAGTCATCTCTATCTTCCCTCCCTCCCTCATCCTCTCATCAAAGCTGCAAATCCACCCCCCTGGAGGTTCAGTAGGTGGGGACCCCAAGCACCTTTCACGTGGGACTCACCGTCACACTTGAGTCCTTGCCTGGCCAGGCCCCACAGCAGGGTCCCACAGTGCTCACAGAAGGTTGGGCTCTTGTAATTGTAGACCTTAAATCTGTGCGGCATGTCGATTTTGAACCTCTCCTTGTGGAACTGAAAGGGAACAAGAGAGTGTGATGGTTCGTGTGTCCCTGGGTTCCCCACTTGTCATTTCTCTAGCAGAGACTTTTGCAGAATGAACAGAATAATAAAAACATTGCAATGATGTGTATTGGAAGTCACGATTTTTACTTGTCAAGCCTTATAGTCATGTCCAATGAAGACAGGAAGCCATTAGCTGTTCTGGGTCAAGGGAATGAGATACTCATTTCAGGCAACCTGGAGACAGCTGAAGTCTGCCGCCTCTGGGCAGATGGGTTAATATTTCAGGAAGGAGACCAGAGTTATTCGTTTAAATGGGAGTTATGTCAACGGACTTCTCTTCTCATTTAATATAAATATTTCCTTTTCTCTTTCAATCTAGAACTGGTGCTTTCACCTTTGGAAGATATTATATAATGCCTCCTCTAGAGACATCGGTTTATTAGTGTGAGGAGTGGGAAGACTTCTCACACTTGTTAGATAAGAACAGAAGAGACGAGGCATAGAGAACAGTTCTGCCAGGTGGTGTGACAAATATGTCACCTGTGTTGTCTTTCACACATGTAATGTCTCATATAATCCTCAAAATATCTCCTTTGAAGCAGCCTCTGTTGGGATTTTGATTTGATCTATGAGGAGATTAAACACGGAGAGGGCAAGACACTAGTTTTGGGTCTCAGTAACAATCATTACTGAAGAGGAAAGTGTTTTAGGGATATTGACGTGCCTGGAAAAATTTAAGAATTGTGCATTCTGAACAAGGATTAGGGAGTTGTCGGACTTCCCTGGTGGTACAGTGGATAAAAATCCACCTGCCAGTGTAGGGAACATGGGTTTCATCCCTGGTCTGGGAAGATCCACACGCTGTGGAGCAACAAAGCCCATGCGCCCCAAATACTGAAGCCTGCAAACCTAGAGACCATGCTCTGCAATAGGAAAAGCCACCACAGTGAGAAGCCCTGAGCACCGCAACTAGAGAAGCCCCTGCTCTCTGAAACGAGAGAAAGCCCACACACAGCAGCAAAGACCCAGTGCAACCAAAAAGAAAAGAATTTTTTTTTAAAGTCCTTTAAAAAAGAATTCGTGGGCTGTTAAAGGTAATGTCAGGATGAAATTATCGTATTTCAGACAAAGGTGAACCTCAATCCGTACCATCGTTTCTCGGCTGTTGATAGCTGATCCTGTGCACTTTGCTATTACTTTATCGATACACTTCTTGTGAATTGCTGCATTACATTCTGAAAAGAAATAACTACAGCTTGAGATTTTTAGAAGTTAAGGGACAACTAAACAAAAGGAATGATGCTAGTACAACAGAAATCCTTCTCACTTACGCTGACACTGGTAGCCTTGTTTGTTCAGACCCCTGCAATAAAGCATATGTTTGAATATGTATGTGGATTTTAAAGTCAACTGTAGCACCCAAAACAAAAACATTTAAAAGATGAACAAGCTCTCATAGCTTCCTACTCTCACATAGCATTTTCTGATCAGCAGCCCTCGTCTGTTATTAGAAGAGTGCTAATGTGTGCTCTTATTTTGACCTGCTTTGTGAAAAGTCTGAACATTCAGTAAATGAGTTGTTCATTTCCTTTTCATTTGCATATTTCCCAAACAAACATGCAGACAAAAAAATGTCTAACCAAAAATGGATCATAGGCTCCTGGTAGCAAATTTCCATGTCTATACTTAAAAATGTTCACTATCTTACTAAGTTCAGTACAGATAAGCCAAGATATCCATACAATACTTTATTTCCTCTTTCTATCTGAGAACATTTGTAGCTAATAAATTTTCAACCTTAAGACTGATTCTGTTAACATTCACTATTAGAAAGGAAGGAGTTCAAGTCTTTAGATGAAGACAGTTGATGGAAATCCACCAAAAGTCTACCTGACCTTTGGATACCCTGGATAAGGCAGAGGTTGTGCATTAACAAATCCTGCAAGAACCCAAAGGAGTGAAGACCCCAAAAGAGTGGGAGAGGCTGAAACAAGAGATAGGAGTCATTTTGAGTCTCCAGTCTACCGTAGCCTTCGCTGTTGTGGTTACTGAGGCTTGAACCAATCTCTGTTCGAGGGCTGTTTAAGACACCCAAGAGCCCTGTAAACATAAAAACCCATCAGCTCCAATGGGCAAGTGTTGCCTTCTGCAGGCATTTAGTTAGCACAGTTGGGTTGTTGCGCTGGTGGCAGTTTTGACTATAAAACTGTGCTCACAATAAAGATCTCTCTCTCTTCTGTCCCTCCCCACTCACCCCCAGAAGCTTCCCATTTAATTGGAAACCAAGGTTTCCTTGAAATCTTTCTTAAGGGAGCTGGATTCCTCATGCTATAGGAGCTCTATTGTGAAAATATTCTCTAGAATCACACCATTTGAGCCTTCTCAATCCAGGTGAGGCCACTGGAAACTCTCAGGTAGTACCTATTCCCGTACACTCCCCCAAGGTGGAACACGCCAGGCCTGGTGGATTAAGAAGATGCATCATGGGACTTCCCCGGTGGTCCAGTGCTGAAGAATCTGCCATGCAATGCAGGGGACGGGCTTTCAGTCCTTGCTCAGGGGTCTAAGATCCCACGGGCCTCAGAACAACTAAGCCTGTGCTCTGAAGCCTGTGTGCCATAACTAAGACCCAACACAGCCAAATAAATAAACAAACAAACAAAAAAGTGACACAAGGCATAACCTGAAGCTTGGCGTCACATGCGAGTTACCATACCAGACAAATTCATGGCAGACGGAGCAAAACGTGGGCTGTGGGAAGAAGGTGGCCGTGAACTCATGGCACTTGACGTGGTGGACTTTGGCCTGCTTGATGGCTCCTCGGCGGTGATGCAGGGCGAAGAAGCCGTCAGTCTCGAACTCGTTCATGTCCTTTGTGTCTGCAGGAAGAGGGCAGTGACAGTGACCTTCTGCGAAATGGCTGTCACAGCTGGGGGCGACCAGGTGGGGGGGAACGGGGAAGGGGCAGAGATGGATGAGAAGCTAGACAAGCTTTGAGACCATTGGCATCCCAAGTACTGGGTTGGGCTGAAAGCCTATTTGGGTTTTTTCTAAAAGATGTTATGGACATTTTGGCCATCCCAGTATTTCTAAAGTTTGGTACAATACGAAGTGTCTTTCCTTAGTCCCATAACAGAATTATCAGAGGGTGTCCTGTTACAGGATTGGAACAACAAGGCTGGAATCTTGGCTCAATCCATTTAAGGTATTTATTGACCCTTCCTCATCACTGTCAGTGATGAGTCAGCCAGAAAAGGCAGGAAGTGGCAAATATTTGCCTGTAATTCTAAAGAATAATGTGGGACTGACAGTAAGTTGGAAACAATGTATATATATTTTTTAGGTCCCAGGAAATTTTATATCTGGTTGTTTATAGACAAAAAATGTAGACAGGCAGGAGCTGGCCAGATTTCTGAAGGCAAAAAAGTTTTAGAAAGTTGTTTATGCTTTGGTTCCTGAAGCCCATGGCAATCAGATGCAACAGCCATAAACTATACAGGTCCACATGGAAAGGGCCAGAAAGGAACAGACGACTGTAATTAAAAAATGTCCAGATAATCCTGGATGGTACCTAGTCATCTACATCAAATCATCACGTTCACATTTCTTCAGTTTACCCTGGACTCTGGGTGCTGGTAAAGGTACTCTGGGTAGTAACTGTCCACAGTACCCACAGCTTCCAAAAGGCTGTAAGAATTCTGAGAAATACTGGTGAGAATATTTACCCTGGCCAAAGCTCAGGTCCCCCAGCCAGAATACACAATAGCAAAGTAGTTATGATTGAACAGTACGATGGGCCCTCCAGCGTGCATGAGAGAGTGCATGGCAAAGGAGGCAGAACAAAGCTGCCATCATCACTAAAATATGGATAACGAATTAAAGACTCTAGTTCCTACAACTAGGATTTCCAGTAGATTCTTGGATTACTTATTCTACTTATTTTTTAAAGTACAAAAAATGGAGGTTTGGCAAGAATAAGGGGGTCCCATTTCACAAATGAAGAGAATTAACAATATTTAAACCCAATTGTTTCCAATCCAGCTAAGCCATGGCAGTGGCTGGACAACACACGGGAGGCAAGTGATCCTGCAGGAGTATCTTAATTTCCCCACCCCTTTCCACGGCCAGGCTGGAAGCACACTGGGTAGACGGGGCCGGGGGAGGGTCACAGAGGTGGAGACCCTCCCCGCCATCCAGCCTAGTGCCAGCACTCATTTCAAGACTGAAGTCTTCTCTCCAAGAGTCCGTGGGTCTGTTTTATGGAAACCCCAAACTCTCAGATAAAACGTCACTCTGCTGTACACCTGAAACTAACACAGGATTGTAAATCAACTCTACTCCAAAGAAGATGATAATAAAGCATTCCTAAGAAAGACTTCCTTACACGGCTTAGTACTTTGCCTGATACTTCAAGGATAGGTGATTTAGGTCTTTTTTTTAAAGGAACTGCACTGGAAATAAAAAGGCTCGGTGAATTCGGGGTTAGATTTAGGGTCAAATTTAGGGTCACCGAGGCAACTGCCTTCTCCTGTAGGTTCTGGTTTAAGTGTAGAGATCTGTTTACAACTCGGGACCGGCACAGGACCGGGAAGCTGGCACATTTGTCGGGAAGCTCTGACTCATTTCTATTTTGGTGCTGATGAAATAAAAGGAAATAAAGCGTAAAATTACTTTTGAACTCAGGGAGGGAGGTGAATTATTCTGGGAACCCTATCCATTACTGTGAAAAATATACAAATATAATCATGTAAAAATTATATGGTGGGGGTTGAGTTGCTAAGTTGTGTCTGACTCTTGCGACCCCAAGGACTGCAGACCACCAGGCTCCTCTATTCATGGGATTCTCCAGGCAAGAATACTGGCATGGGTTGCCATTTCCTTCTCTAGGAGATCTTCCTGATCCAGCAATCAAACCCAAGCAGATTCTTTACTGACTGAGTAGTCAGTAAAGCTATTATAATAGTATAAGCTATTATAATAGTCTGGACTATATACAACTGTATGTTTATCAATATAAAATAGTCTGTGTATTAGAACACTGTACATTTAAAAATATGTCAGAGAGTACAGGTAAGGAATTCATTCCCTTGCTCTTTGCTATAATTCCTTTATCCTCTGACATTTCAATCCTTATAAGAAAGTAAATGTATAAAAGCTCAGAATTTTAAAAATTCTCCTTGTAATTACTATTTATTTCTGAAGTAATTTGGCCTTCTGTTTGTTCACTGGCTTGAATAAGCTCACTGATTTTTATAGAGTTGGTTATTTATTTTATAGCTATGGTGCCTAATCTATTTGTTTAGTTTAACCAATCACTTGTTTGTAGTCAATTAAGTCACACATTTCCTGGGGACCTATAACCGAATTGGTATGCAGGATAGTATAAAGCATTTTGAGATGTTACCCCTAATTTTGAATGGGTAAGTCAGGAAGAGATGGCACTCACACGAAGAACAGACTAGGAGATAAGAACTCCCATATTTTGGGGAGGGAGGAAATGAAATTACAAAAGAGGCCATAAAGAGGCAGATGAAAAATTAAGAGGAAAACTTGAATAATATTACATCAAGCAATACAAGAAAGAAAAGGTTTCTCAGCATTGATGGATAGAGAGATGTCAAGGGAACTGAAGCTTAAGAAACAAACATTTGTTGTTGAGGATTCATTATTTTGGAGAAAGCCATTTAGCAGATGGATTGAAAAATGAGCCAGATTCTTTGGGNCAGCAACAGCAAAGAAGCTACAAAAATGAAAGCCTTGGAATAACTTGTTTCCAGGGCATGAAAATAAAAATCAGTAAAATTTTAAAATATTAAAAATTACAATAATTGGATTTGAATACTTTACATATCAATTAAGCAAATATAAAAGGCCATTACCTAACATAGTTTGTGGCATACATTAGTGACTGAATTATTTATTGAATAAAAGGAAACACAATGCTTTATTTTTTTCTAGTTATTTTATGTTTATTTGATGAATTCACATTTTAGAATATCAATAAATATCTTTTTTCCACAATAATGCTTTAAAATATATTATTCCTTCCTTAATCATATTTAAATAAAGCTACCATCATAAATCAACAGAATTTATTAGCATACATAATGGTGCAGTACAGTAGGTTTACATGTTAAACATTCAGCTTTTATATTTAGAACAATCTGCAAAGGATTTTAATATGTAGTACTCAGCAATTTTTTCGAGAATACAAATCTGAATCCTATGCAATGAAATGTTGGTATGTGGGAGAGAAATTAGGAAGTAAGTCAAGCAACCAGAAATTAACACATTTCAACTAACCTCCGGGATTCTCAACTTATAGTAACAAAAGAAGCATCAATTTTATAAATTATTTATATATATATTAAAAAAACATTTTAAAAAGTGAAAGCCAACTACTAGTGATAGAAATGACTAAAAAGTGAAAGGATTAGGAAAAGAATAAATTTATCAGAAAATGAGAAATTATATAGGTTACAGAAGTACCGTGAAAAGGCTTCAAAGCTTGTATCTAATATTTATCAAGGGCATATGGGACCACTAATCAAACTCACAACCATGAGTTTTCTGGCATAGTTTAATGAGCTTTGTATGTATTAATGAAGAAGCAACATCAATTTGAAAGAAACATCCAAAAATCAATGAAAACATAGTCAAGATACAAACTGTCCATTAAGTTTTTTACATGAATTCTGATGGGAAGAGTAGACAATGGAGAAGTCTGCTGAATATGTAATCTATATTTATTATAAACTTTGAAAAATGTGAGTAGTGATTTTTAGCAATCATTTGTTATGCATTAAAAAGTGAGAGAAAAGAAAAAATTAAGAGGATTTCCCCCAAACTGTCAATGGGTAACAGAATAAAATGAGAAACTTTTATGTATATATTACTTACTCTTTCAATCTCATGACATTTCTTAAGTGCTTCACCAAATTTATTCATTGCCTTATAAGCTTGGGCACATTCTGTCTGGAACCACATGCACTGCATTTCATTTAAGTTCTCGACCGCTGATGTTCCTTCCTACATGAAAAGCACACATACTCAAAGACGATTTCTTACCAAGGACATTATTACACCATGGGATTTAATTGACTGCATTTTCAGAACAATTTTCTACTTTTTTAAAACCATTCTCAGAGTAAGAGGGAACAGTTAATATGTGAAAGACATAATTATATTTATAACCACTAAAAAACCCTCATAAATGATTAATCAAAAAGATCTACATAATTTGGGATGGAACAGTAGCACATACTCAATTAATGTGAGTATATTCACCCCTAAAAATTTCAACTGAACATATCTCAATATAAATCAGAGTTTAAAAACCCACTATAAACCATATTTGAAAAATGATGTGTGTGTGCTCAGTCATCTCCACCTCTTTTGTAACACTATGGACTGTAGCCCACTGGCTCCTCATTCCACAGCATTTTCCAGGCAAGGATACTGGAGTGGGTTGCTATTTCCTACTCCAGGGGCTCTTCCCAACCCAGGGATCGAAGCCTGGTCTCTTCCATCTCCTGCACTGGCAGGCACATTCCTTACCACTAGTGCTACCTGAGAAATAACGTTTTATAGTAAGACTGATTTTAATATTTTTGTTAAGGCAATTTAATTAAAATCTTGTCTTGATATGAAAAATATCAGAAGTAAACTTTGAAAAATAAGTTATACAAGTACGAACTTTTTATTCATAAACAAACAAACAAACTAGCTGTACAAACCCTTGTAAACTTGGAGCACATTTCTTCAGCCTCTTTTATCAGATTGGCTTTTAGCATGTATTTTGCACACTTGGAGTTGATAAATCTGTCTGCTGTGTCCAAGGCCTGGGCCTCATCCATCCACCTTGCAGCTTCTTTAATATTCCCAGCATGCTAAAGTAAGAGGGAACAAAAACAAAATAAACCTGTCATAATGCTAATTTTACTATGCAGGTAATTTCTTTCCTGTTCGTAAGTAACTAAGACACAAATGCTTCCAAAGGTGACTTTCTATCTCTTACAACCCTAATCAACGTAGATGCATACAATCTACTATAAGTTCTGATACCTTTCTGGCTATGTAGACTATGAGCTCTCTGACAGTAAAGATTTGTTTTAAAAATTTTGTCTACTGTTGTAACCTCATTGGCTACACACTACAACAGTGCCTGGCATATAGTGAATACTGAAAAATAATGGCAGAATCAAAGAAAATAATCAAAACCTTTAAGAGAGAACAACATAACTCAATGTAAAGGTCATACTACTCTAAGGAATCATGGAAACATTAAAATTAGGACCACTAGTGGACATTCCACAACAATCCTCATTCTTAATTCATCTAACTAGTCCATTTGGCAAAGCCACAAAACCAATGAGCATTACCTGGCATTTAAAAACTGCTTTAAAACATTACTTAATTTCATTATTTTTTGGTAAATAAATTATTGGTTTAGAACTTCTTCCCCAAGAGCTTCTATTATTAAATTTAATTTGTATTAAAAATTTTTAAATGATACTAGAACATATGACTAGAGATTCTCAAGCAAGTCACAGGAATTGAAGAGGCAAAAATAACATGTAGAATTCACAGCAGAAATCTCCAGTTTCATATTATTAAGATTACCAGATACTGATATACGATCATATTCAGATGTTAAGAGAAACAAACATTTCACAGCAAATTTAATTACTTTAGGTTATCTCCTTTGCTAGTTAAAATCAAGAAAATAACCAGATATGTATGTGTGAATGCATGAGAACATATATTATGAACAATCACACATATGAATAAACATTGTGTATATTTGTATACACGTGTTGGTATATATATATAGATACAAATTAGTATGACCATGAAAAGTCTAAAAAGCAATCAGACTGAGAAAAATATTTGTTATTCCATGCGTTCTGAGCTATCCAATTCATCACTTTTCTTAGAGCATTTAGAATGTAACATTTGTTCTTAAAAATTTAAGTCTCATTACCTCATAAGAAAAAAAGCAGAGAAGATTTTTACCTTATAGATTTTAGCTTTCACAAGGAAGAGTTCTATCAACGTGGGTGTACTTTCAATAGCAGTATTTATGTATTCCAGAGCAATAGATGGCTGACCGATTTTATCATAATGTTGTGCCAAGTAGTACTGGACCCAAAGTAATGTGGTTGGTGGTTCCTCTTTTCCATCATCTTTAAAGAGTGGGGGAGGAGGTGGAGAAAAATTAGTCATTATCTATATTAAAGAGACTAGCCACCTCAAAGTGGCTCTATCTTTATTAATAAGAAAAGTAGGTCAAATCGTGTTATTTATGCATCTAGTTATGAAACTGCTCTAAATGTATAAGATCTTTGGACAGCACCACACTTTCTGCTCTGTATCATTATAGCTCCCAGCACAATGCCATGCTTATCATAAACATGGTAGATAAATGAGACCAAAGCTACAACAAATTACCTAAAAAGAAAACTGGGGGGTGGGGGATAGAGACAACAAACTGTACTAGAACTATGGTCAGGATGTTATGTATGAAGGGGGAAAACAAGAATACAGAGAATATTTCCATTAATGTAGGGTTAAAAAAAAAAGAAAGGCACGACTGCTTAACTGGGTTTCTAGCTAATGTACCAAACTATACATAAACATACTTGTGATGTGGTTATTTTGAGTTCTGCTGATAAGATTCTTAATATTTCTTTATTTTGAATATGCAAAAATGTATACTTTGGGTTAAACTAAAAATTATACCAAAAAATGAGATAAGTAAAAATACTTATTCTGTATTTTAGTTCAGTTTTATATTTATATACTCATAAGAAAATGTGTAAGTTAAATATACAACCCACACATTAAAAAATGCTTTTTGATACAAATTTCTAAAATCTAAAGAACTGTTATTTGCTTTCAAAGAAAGCAACAGATTGCTTATTTTTATCCTAGTAGAAGTAGGATGGCTCAGTGGACAAACAATAGGAGTGGAACTCACCAACTCCCGATCTGATAGATCTGCAACTAAAGTGCTGCATATTCTTGGGCATGTCATTGAACCTCTTCCACATTTGTAAAATATGTAGGAAAATGCTGATAATCAAAGGAACATCATGATGATTAACCAATGAAACCATGGTAACGCCTTCTAAAAAGTACTATTAAAATTCATCTGAGACCTAGAAACAGTGATCAACTCAATAGCAATAAGCACCCCAGGTCCCATACTGGGTTTTCCCACTGCAGGAAACAGGGCTCCTTGGAAAAAACAACTGATTACAGGTCTGCTATGGGCAAGTATACAAGATAAACTAGAATAGTTCTTTATACGAAACTGCAAGGAAGCTATCAACTACTACCCTAGTATGTGAAGGCTGGAACCATTTGAAACTGCAATGATTTAAAACATCAAATATGTTTAAAGCCATGAATTCAAAATAATATCTTTATAACACCTTTGAAGGATGCTACTAATAGTCAATTCACTATTTTGAAATTCATTAGTTCAAACTGGTAAAGAACAAAAAAGTAGGAAGGCAAAGGAGAAAAAGAAGCATTTATCTTGCTTTTTCTGTATAACCTGAAATGCTACATTAGCAGATATTAATATTACTAGTTTATAATTTATAACAGTTAATGTAACACATGAAATGAACACTTCACGCCTCCTGATCAAAGGACACACCACCACTTGTAGAATAATCTTGCTCATCCCTTTGTCTTTAAAACAAAAAGGGGGAAAAAAATAAAATTTCATCAAACCTGTAGACAGTCAGACCTGTCCATGTGAAGTTTCTGCAATGATGGAAATGTTATAGATGTGTCCTGTCCAATATGGTAGGCATTAGATTTACAAAGCTATTGAGCAGCACCTGAATGTGACTACTGTGACTAATTAAATTTAATTTAAAAAAATTTAATAGCCCCATGTGACTAATGGCTACCATACTAGACTACATAGCTCTATATTTAACTTACAATGTATAATAAATCCAGAGGACAGAGAAACAACTTGTTAAGCAACACCATATGGGTGTATTTAGCAAAAACTAAACTACAGAAAAACTAAAACAAAAAGAAAACACACACACACACACAAAAAAACTAATTAATAAATAAATTGCAGGAAAAAAGAAAAAATAGAGGTGAAACAGATTTATAAAATTTAAAGAGACGTATCAACAAAACTCAAAGTACGGATTTCATTTGACTCTTCATTCAAATAAACTTCAGAAACAAAGAGAAAAAATATTTTTAAGGTACCTGGAAATGGAAGCATGGACATTTTCCTTTGATATTAAGGAAGTATTAATGTTCAAGTATGGTGATGCTAATATGGTTGTGATCTTTAGAATACTGAAATATACATGGATGAAATGATGTGATTTGGGGGATTTGTTTTCTAATAACAAGGGAGTAGAGGGAAACAGGTAAGAAATATAGATGAAATAAGCTTGCCCATGAGGTAAAAATTATTGAAGTTGAGTGGTGGGTAAATGGAGGGTCATTATATTATTACATGTAGTTTTGGAGATGTTTTAAGTTCAACATAAAATTTTCAATAAGCTACTGTTATCATCTTCTTATCAAATATTTTCACATAATATACATATTAATGCATCTAAAAGGGGAAAATGTTTAAGTATACTAAGCTTATTGACCAAACAATGAACAATACCGACCTTTTGATCAAGAATTTCATAATATAATAAGATTTTTAAGACTTCTTTAAAACATAAAACTTGAGCACTTACCATTCGGGTTAAATAACCGGCAGCTTTTTAGAGAGGTTTCATAACCTACTACTAATTCTTCTATGATTGCCACCTACAGTACAAACACACAAGCACACTTTAGTAAAAAAAAGAAAAAAGAAAAATTATTATATAGTTACTATGCTTGCACAAAGCATGTTATTTACTATTAGAGGGCTAAATAAATATTCCAAATTCCCTCTCTCTTCTGATTCCACCCCCAGTCTCTCACATACACACATTTTTATAAATCTCTTCACCTATGGATAAAAATCTAAGACCATATACTTTTGAAGGTGTGTTTTAAGGCAAAACTTTTTTTAAAAACTTACTGATAACTCCTTTTCCTGCCATAAAATAAAGCATCAAGCTGAACTAGAAATCAGGAACAGGATGGACAAAAAGAGGTAACGTTATGGATTTTTTAAAAAAATCTTGGTTCATTTTATATTAATTTACATAAATAATACCCACAGTTAGTATCTGCACTTCAGGAATCAAGAATTAAATACTGTGTGAAAAGAGAAATTCCACCAATAGATGACAGCATCAACTCTCAATTTCATCATCGAGGGGAAACCATCAGTAAACTGAAGCACGGAACAGGAGGTGGGTTTCTGAGATCTAGGAGAGTGAGTGGCTGTCCCAGTTCTGGTTTCTCTTGAGTCATGACTATACTACTGACTCCTGGCTTTGTAAGAGATCTGTGAATACTTTTAATTTATAATTCCCTTCTTTGCTTAATCCATCTATAATGAATTTATTATTATAGAAGCTCTCTTAAATAACCTCAACTTAACTGATTCAACATATTAACACCAGCTCTCTCCATTATCTCAGAAAACTGCGGTCACAGCTAGGCTACACCGAAACCTATGTTCTTCTGCTGCTCCCATAAAGTGAGCTACGTGTTTACAAAGAGTTTTGTTTTCCCAAACCTGTTTGAATTAGTTGAATTCATTATCATCATTGCAGAATTTAATCCAATGTTACATAAACTTAAGAAATGAGAAAAAAAAAGAATTGTTTCTATAAGTTGAATGAACACTGTGTGTGGAAAGACTCAAAGATAAATTAGGTTATTTTCTTTTTACCAATCTAGGTTTAAATAAGACAACCATAAAGGGAGAAGCCATAATAATATATACGATTCTATAATCAAGACTGCTTCACAAGCATTATGTTCTCACTCTGCCAAAACTAGAAGAAAAAGACCACATTTTATTAATGTGATTTAAGCAAGGAAAAAAAAAGAAAAGTGAACAGTCATCAATAAAGCCCATATCCTAGACCTCTCAACAAAAGACTGGCAAATAAGTGCCCTTTTTGTGTACTGGCTTCCCTGGTAGCTCAGCTGGTAAAGAATCCACCTGCAATACGGGAGACCTGGGTTTGACCCCTGGGTTGAGAAGATCCCCTGGAGAAGGGAAAGGCTACCCACTCCAGTANAAGACTGGCAAATAAGTGCCCTTTTTGTGTACTGGCTTCCCTGGTAGCTCAGCTGGTAAAGAATCCACCTGCAATACGGGAGACCTGGGTTTGACCCCTGGGTTGAGAAGATCCCCTGGAGAAGGGAAAGGCTACCCACTCCAGTATTCTGGCCCAGACAATTCCACGGACTGGTGGCAGTCGGACACCACTGAGCGACTGACTTTCACTTATGATTTAGACTGCGCTTTAAGTGTTTAGTATGTTTAATCTGTTCCATCTTTGAAGTGTTTTTGTTTTCTTTTAACCAAGCCAACATGTCTTGTTGTCACTGCACTTAAAATAAATTAAGATTAAAACACACTTTAACAAGCATTTGAATACTGTATTCATAGCTGAAAAAGCAAACTGACTTATTGGAACATTAAACAAACTCTTCTGACAGAATTTTTTTCTACCAACTAAAAAGGATAAAGATTACTAAGTAAAACTTAGTTTAATTTAAAAACGAAAAATCACTTCTGGCTTTCACCATAAGGAGGGAATAGAGACAATATTGAAGAAATCACTACCATACCAAATTTTCATACCTGCACTGATTTATTGAAAAGTACACACCAGAAACAAAATATGGAAAACAAATAGGTGATAAATTATTCAGCTAAAGAGAGAAGACAATGAAAAGGAAATAAACACAAAGCATTTAAACTCTAAGGGCTAGGAAGACTGTTAGCAGATTCACAAAGTGTGTACTACATGCATGGGTAATCAAAAACCAATTATCCAAACACCGAGCAAAGAAATCAGTCAAAAAATAAAACAACCATTGTATTTTGCTTTACCTTTTCTTTATCTTTGTATAACGACCTCAAAGTATTGAAGACTGGTGGACAACCCTTGCTGAAGTTCATCCTTAGGAACTTATCCAAACATTCTTTAAACTTCTCACCTTGGAAGAAAAAAATCTTGTTGATTGACATTTACCCAGACAACTCTAACACGGCATACTGTACAATCTTAATATGCATACTCATATATATATTTAAAACCAAGGGCAGATATTGTATACCATAATATAATTTTCATTCCTTTGCAATCATTCTCACTTACCAGATAAAAAGTTTAATGGCAGTCTTCTTGGCACTAATCCCCTGGGATATTTAGTCCAGGCCTCCTCATAAATTTTTAGTCGTTCTAACATATTAGCTGCAGACCAAAACAAAATTTTTCCTTATGTAACTATACATTTTGCTAGAGAACTACAAATTTCTGAAAATATATAAAAATTACCATATTAAACAGAAAATTTAAACATGGGGAAAATTATCATAATCTAACCACTTAAATATATCAGCAATCATTTTAGAATAATTCCTTCTAAAATTTCCATATTTTAACCCACAATTACATAAAATACATGATTTTCCTTATCCTTTTCTGCTTTAGGTGGCCTTTCAAAATCTGACTCCTCTACTTAGTTCTAAGAAAGGCTCAGTTATTCTGTTTCCATAATTGATTTTCTAATGTTCTCTTCAGCCTCTTGTCTAACGTCTCTCCTTTGATTTATTTTGGAACTTTATTATCCTCTATCTTGATTTTTTCATATTTCTTTTATATTTTCTTTTACTTTCAGGTGAGAACCTTCCTTGTTCAACCAGTCTTCCACTTCACTAATTTTCCTCAGGTATGGCCTCTTACATTTAACCTATGAAAAATTTTAAGTCACATCAGTAAGTAGGTTTTGTCATCTCCCAGATTCCATTAGGTCCTTTCTCATAACTGTCCATACTTCACCGCCTCTCTTCATCGTGGATTCTTCTGTGCTCTCTACTTTCCCTTTCACCGGCACTCTTATTTCCACACTAGTGTTACTACAGAGAATGACCATTGTTACAAGGTTTCTCTCACATTTATCAATGCACCAGGAATAGTTTGCTTCAAATTGTATCATGCTGGATGAGACTCTCAACTTTTTGTAGACAGCATGTTTCTGGGACTTGTCCTCACAAGTGGGTGCCATTCATGCGAGAGAATGGTTGGAGGGAAGAGTCTCTGGACCTATAGTTTCTTTGTGTCCTTCTTCTCACATAGGAAACAGTGCTTCCCTTTCAGCTTGGCGACAATTCACTTCCCCTGGCAGGCCACACTCTGCTATAGCCACAGGTTACCACAGAGTTATGCTTCCTTCTTTCCTTTAGGGAGAACAGCTCCATTTCTATAAGTAAGCATTTTCTTTTCATATTTCTGACACTGCTATTCATTTGTGAATTTTAAAAACTTGTTTCCAAAACTCTTTTTATAACTATTTCTATGAATTTGTAGTAGAAGAGAGGTTTCAGAAAACACCTTGCTTGCCCTGTTAAATGGAAGTTCACAAATGTACTTTTGTATTCAGATTTTGAACCAATTCTTAACCAGTTTTTCTACTCAGCATTTTCAATGAATTAACACAATGTATGTTACCAAAAGAAGCAATTAAAACTTAGAAAGTAAATTTTAATCAGTGTTACCTGGCTTGAGTGCCTTTTCTAAGCCTTTGTAATAGGCCCAATTTTCAGGATTTCTCTCTTGCAATCCTCTGTAAACATCAGCTGCATCTTCCAAACGACATAATTGCAACAGAAGTTCCCCTGATTAAAAAAAAAAACTGAATTAACTGAATATCTTTAATTTTCCTCAAACTTTCTCTTAAAACCTCTTCAATATTGGGAAGTGGGTTCTCAACTCCATACAATAAGACTATTTACAATGTTACAGTATTGTCTCTTTTTTTAAAAGTTCATATGTAACAATGTTATCCTCTTCACATCCTCAATTTATTCAGGTATATGTCTAACTCCAGGCTACCTTCTCAAATTCACTGAACACAAGTCACTAAGCCATCATCTACTCAATTACTCCTGACAACATACAATTTCAAAATCTAAATGGCCAGTCCATTACTCTAACCTTATGATGTTTTAACCAGCTATGATATGATTCTGCTCTAGCAGCCCAAATCATGGCCACATTGTTTCTCTTCCAACTACTGAGTTTACTCTCTTTTTCATCTACCAAATACATATCCAGCTTTTTAAGCTTAAATGTCTTGACTTTCTTCCTGTCTCACCAATCCTACCCTTCAATCTTAGAGAAAAACTGTTCCTGTTTCTTCAGGCCTTTCAGCAACCTTTAAGAAGACACTGCTTGTCTTCCCTGGGCTGTATGACCAGTCTCATCCCTGAATGACATTCAGTTCAGTTCACTCAGTCATGTCTGACTCTTTGAGATCCCATGAATAGCAGCACGCCAGGCCTCCCTGTCCATCACCAATTCCCAGAGTTCACTCAGACTCACGTNCTGACATTCCAGGTTCCTATGCAATATTGCTCATTAGAGCATAAGGCCTTGCTTCTATCACCAGGCACATCCCCAACTGGGTATTGTTTTTGCCCTGGCTCCATCCCTTCATTCTTTCTGGAGTTATTTCTCCACTGATCTCCAGTAGCATATTGGGCATCTACTGACCTGGGGAGTACCTCTTTCAGTATCCTATCGTTTGCCTTTTCATACTGCTCATGAGGTTCTCAAGGCAAGAATACTGAAGTTGGTTTGCCATTCCCTTCTCCAGTGGACCACATTCTGTCATTAAGGTCTGTATGACCCCAATTATTCGCTTGCTGCACACCTTCTCATAAAAGAAGCTGCCAGATGAAGGCACTGGGGCACTGGCTTCACTAGAAACATATCAGATCCAAACTCACTCACATAAGCCTCAAACACTACTCAAGAATCCTCTTCCCTACTTTAATGGGCTCCCATTCACCAAAGGTATTGTTTTCAAGCCAAGACTGCACTCTTGCACCCTTTTCCATCATCAGATAATAAAAACGAACACTTATTGAGTGTGAAAATGACTTTTCAAATGTTTCACATGCATTAAAACTAATTCAATTCTCACAGCTCCATGAAATAGGCTACTATTATTTGTATCATATTTTAATTTGGCTGCACTGGGTCTTAGTTGCTGCATGTGGGATCTAGCTCCTTGTCCAGTGATCGAACCCAGGCCCCCTGCATTGGCAGTGCAGAGTCTTAGCCACTGGGCCACCAGGGAAGTCCCTATCTGTATCATTTTAAAACAAAGAAAATCAGTAAATGTGCCAAGGGTCTCTCAGACAGTTAATTGTTTAAGAGTCAGGATTTGAACCCAAGCAATATGGCTAAAGTAACCCATATTCTTAATGTCCCTATCCTGAGTGGTTCTTACCAGGTGGATTTTTGTCATCCAGGAGACATTCAGCAATATCGGAGCCATTTTCAGTGTCACAATAGGGAAGCAGGTGCTACGGTATCTGATATAAGCTACCAACACTGCTAAATATTATGCAACATACAGGAGACTTCAATCTCCAACATCTAGGTCCCAAGATGTCAATAATACCAAAGTTAACAGTCTGCTCTATACTGACCAAAAGACTACTTTACTAAAAACATAAACAATATCCTGCAACTTTTCTCCCATAGGCCATACCCATCCACATTTCCTTCTTATGATCTTTACCCACCTTTTCCTTGTAGAAGGAACTGATCGTATAACAATTAACAATGAAATTTTCTGCCTAACTATGCCACTCACCCACTCCAGGAATTTCCTAAATTATCCTGACCACCTATCACTAACATCAATGCCTTTATTACTGGAATGGCCAATGACTGATGATTCTTTTAGTTCCCTTCTATTCTCTTTATATTCCCTGTCCCCACCACCTGATTCACCATAGATATTCAAAGCATATTTTGTGGAATGAACTGATAGCTGTTTCCTATTTCACTGAGAAAATGAAAGCAAGACAAACTCCCAAATTATCCACCACACTAACACACCTACTTGCCCATATACTCCATCATCTCTAATTACTGTGGATGAACTATTCATTCTGTTATCTAAGGCTAACCCTTCAATTTATCCACTAGATCGCATCCCTTCTACTGTATCAAATATTCCACCTCATTATCCAGTGAGCACAATAAGTACAATCTGCAAAAATCTTCTGATTCGGCAACCATTTCCCCCATCACTGCCCTGGATGTGCTTCCTATACAGCACAGCTACTTGATTGAGTCGTTTATGCGTGCTATCCCTCAACTCCTCTACTAAACTCTCACTGAAATCTACTTGACCTGTTTGGAGTTTTACTACCCTCCTTCCAAATGCTCAGAAAGTTCTTTTGGTAAGGTAATCAGTAACTTCCAAATTGCTAAAATCCATAGGTCAATTCTGAGTCCTCAGCTTGATCTGTCATTCTTCCTTACTAATAAAGTTATCAAAAGAGTAAAATAAAACAATGTACTTAGAGTATTTTGAACAATGTCATGTATTTCCATAAAGAAACTGAAGCCCAATCTTGCCCCTCATCATATAGCTGGTTGGTAAACAATGAAGGAACTGAAACTAGTTTTTTTAACCCTATCATCTTTCCAATTAGTCAGAAACCTACTCCTTTATAACTAATACACTGCTCAGGAATGATCAACTCATGTGAAAGTGGCTGTCTTGGATCTAGAGTTCACAAATGAGTTCCAGGTGCCTTGGACTTCCATTTCTTTCTCTCGCCAGTAGCATTCTTCTCTACTGAAAAGTTCATCAGGAGAACAATGGCTAAATCCACTCTGCACACACACACCACACTTCTCCAGTGTTCAACTTCAAAGGCATTGAGAAATTTGAAACCAACAAATTTCAGCTGCCTGGTCTAACAAAGGCAAAGCAACATTTCAGATGGCAAGTCTTAGAAAGTATTCAATTACTAGTTGGTTTTTTTTTGTTTTCCATAATAAGTTCCTAAACTTTTAAAACTACAGACTCCTTTTTCACACCCTCTAATACATGGTGACACTGGAGATCTTTATTTAAGGATCTACCCATCCTCCCATCATAATCCACACATACAAACCTGAATTTCTAGTTAATGTTTTCCGTACTCAGAAAGATATCGAGGTAAAACATAAAGAAGCCTAGGAATGTCCCATAAGCACTTGAGTGAAGTCTGATCTATCAATATATATTACTGACAATAAAGAAGTCTGTTGTATACATTCAGTTTGCTAATAAGCAGTTTCTAAGAAACAATCTTGTCTTTCAAAATTGAGCAACTCTCTCCTGTATTTTAATCAAACTGTAATATTTTCAGATAGATATTTAAATAAACAATAATGCACTGAGTCACTTCATTCAACAACTTATTGTTCACCATTATTTTTTCCTATAACAACATCTACTGTTTAAATGTGTATTTTCCTACATTACAAATTATCTGAAGTGCATGAGTAAGAAATAAATTTTGTCATCAAAGAGCTATATTATATGAAACAATTTTTCAGTCTCGTTCTTTGTCATAGTTAAATATCAGAATAAATTGCAATCTTAAAAAAAAAAAATACCTTTGGTTTCTTCTACAGCAAGTTTATCACAAATCTGCTTTTCATAGGTACAAAGATGTTCCAGAGCTTCTCTATAGAGACCTGCTTCCCGAAGAACTTGATTCTGATATAAAAGGAGTTCACTATATTCATAATCCACTTTATCAGGGGATGTCTACATATGGATACAAAGAATACTAACAGTGAGAATTTTATTTTCATATTAAAAAACTTTTCACACTTAAATACATACAAGAAATCAAAGGATAATATACGGTTGATAAACCTCATTTTTAAAAATTCCTAAATATCTCTCTAGGAAGCAACTAAAACTGACAATATTAACTTTAAAACCCACTGAATAAAATAAAAATCCATAAGTCCTTACATATAACAAATAAATAGGGGAGAAAGGAAAGCTTACTAAAAGTAGAATGTCAAATAAATCTAGAAGGAATAAGACAGAAAAATCACCATTTTGCCACTATCATAGGAAAAGCTTATCCAGGCAAGAATCATAATCAATGAATTTTGCTAAAACTCGTGGTGAAAGTCTGATGAGGGAGAGACTACTCATAAAGCCTCACATTATTTATTAAATACAAAGAAAAAAAGAAACAGCTGGTTTATAGTGAAGAAACTTGACAGTCACCACCTTAACCAAGAAATCAAACGGATCAGACACCACATGGCTTTTAATGCAGTGAGCGGAGAAGGGCTCAACATCACTCCTGTAGTCTCCTGACAAAAATGCGTACCAGCATCAATATGAAGAAACATCAAAGAAATCCAAATTGATGAATATTCTACAAAAGAACTTCGATGACTCTTCAAAAACAACAGTGTCATGTAATAAAAGAAAGCCTTCGAAACCTCCAGATTAGAAGAGACTATAGAAAAATGATAATTAAATGTAAGGTATGATTCTAAATTGAATCATGGAAATGGAAAAAAAAAGAAAGAAAGAAAAAAATCCTAGAAAGGATATAAATAGGCCAGTTAGTAAATACTGAATATCGGTTGTGGATTAGATAGTAACAGTTATCAATGTTAAATTTCCTAATTTTTTGATAATTTATACAATACTATCTATAAGAGTTGACAACTATAGAGTTATTCTTAGGAAATACCACACAAAAGCATTTTAGGAGTAAAAGAGCATGGTGTCTACAATTACTCTTGAATGCTTTAGGAAAAAATAGCTAAGTACATATAGAGACTATAAACTAAACATATCAAATATTAACAGTTAATGTGAGTGAACTTCTATTATGTTCTTTGCTCTACTCTTGCAACTGTTCTTTAAGTTTGAAACTATTTCCAATAAAAAGTTAGTAAATCTATATTATTTGAAGATCTATAATCTTCTTTGTTTGAGTTATACTAAGAATCAGACCTAGTTTTACTAGGTGTAACTTCTGGTTGTTACCTGCTGTGTTTTCCTAAATTCTTCTAAAATCTTTGCTGCCATTTCATAATCTTCTAATAAATGGTAAGCAATAGCATAACCAATCCATGATGCTCTCTGTGCAGGTCGAAGCTGAAGTAACTGATACCTCGTTTCCTTTAACGGAAAAAAGAACATTTTTTCTTAGGTTTACAAACAAAGTAAATGCTCCTTAAAGATCATATTAACTCACAACAGTAACACAATGATGGAAATGATAATAAAAAATAGTTTTAAACATCTATATTGTGTAGATTTATGGAAACATAAAAGTATCTAATAAGTACAATGAAGCTTCCAAGATAATCTTAGAAATAATTTTTTAAAAAGTTAAGACATAAGACAGGGTACCCTTTATTACTTACTCATTTACTTACT
The DNA here is from genome assembly GCA_006410875.1 of Neotragus pygmaeus. NCBI lineage: Eukaryota > Metazoa > Chordata > Mammalia > Artiodactyla > Bovidae > Neotragus > Neotragus pygmaeus. The sequence goes on along the minus strand of SJYV01013382.1, from coordinate 346,363 downwards.
CTGAGAAGAAAGAATGGAAAATATAGTGCAAAGGTGAAAAGTTTTTTATAAATGCAGTGCCCAACTCCTGAGTTAAGATCTACAGAAAGCAACTCAGTAGGCACCTCACTGAAGAAAAAATGAGAGGAACTAAATAGACTTGATTTAATAGACTGATTTTTAAGGGTTAAAATATAGCTACAGTGGTGATCATTTTGCAATGTATAAAAATATCAAAACACTATGTTGTGCACCAAGAACTAATAAGGGCAGTTAAACCTCAAAAAAAAAAAAGCCAAATAACCAACTAATGAAACTCACAGAAGAAGAAATCAGATTTGTGGTTACCAGAGGTGGGAATGGGGCAGGATGGTGTACTGCATGAAGGTGATAAAAAGGTACACACATCCAATTCCAAGACGAAATTAAGTTCTAGGGATATAACGTACAAAATGATTAATATAATTAACATTTCTGTAGGCTATATGTAAAAACTGCTATGAGAGTAAACCTTAGGAGTTATCATCATCAGGAAAAAATTTAATTTTTTTTCCTTTTGTATTATTTTATATCTATATAACATGATGCATGTTCACTAAACCTGTTGTGGTAACATTTCATGATGTAAATCAAATCATTATGTACACCTAAAATGTATGCAATACTGTACATTAATTGTATTTGAGTAAAACTGAAAGGAAAATATCTCCCCTCACCAATGTAGCTACAAAAACAGAATGCTAGTCTCTATGGAGGTAAAAAGAACAAACGTGTGTATGTGTGTTAATTTTTCACTAAATAAACTCAATCTTGTATAGTAATCCAACTCTGCCTCACAGTAAAGTAACTTTTAAATCTGCTTAGTCCAGTTACAAACACAACCACTATTGGAGGAAGGAGGCAAATTCAATTAAATTTTTTTAATGGAAAATTTTGTTATCAAAAAGTACTCAAAAAAGTTTTAAATACGTTAACAATATTTCTTCATTAGAATAAAAAAAATTCTCTACTTACCCTGTAACCCTCAAGATCTCGCATTTGAATCTGTAATAAAGAAAGGTCCCTTAAGATTTGAAGATTGTCTTTATCCCATTTTAGCGCATTTCTGTAACACTTAATGGCTTCATCATATTTCTTGTCTGACCTCTGGAGAAGACCATAAACATGCCAACCTAAAGGATTTAGTTAAGGATACAACCTACAAGTCAAGAAACAATATTCCAATAATGTTCTCCAGGAAACTCAAAAAGTTACAGCTATTTATAAAATTACAAGCTTAAAAAAGAGAAAGAATATAAAGATAGTAGTAGTTTGATAACTGGAGAAGGCAATGGCACCCCACTGCAGTACTCTTGCCTGGAAAATCCCATGGACGCAGGAGCCTGGTAGGCTGCAGTCCATGGGGTAGCTAAGAGTCGGACACAACTGAGCGACTTCACTTTCACTCTTCACTTTCATGCATTGGAGAAGGAAATGGCAACCCCCTCCAGTGTTCTTGCCTGGAGAATCCCAGGGACAGGGGAGCCTGGTGGGCTACTGTCTATGGGGTCACACAGATTGGGACACGACTGAAGCGACTTAGCAGCAACAGCAGCAGTTTGATAACAACGGAAAATAATACAGCTTCTCAAGACAAAGAGAACAGGTCTAGCTTGCCTTACTTTAAATAAGTTAATTTAACCGTACTATGTTTCCTTAATAATAAAATGTAAATAAAGAGAAAGTCCATATAGCATAGGAGTATGGTGACAAAACAGAATAACATGTATAAAGTGCTGAGTGGCTGACCCAAAATAAATGCCTCAATAGATATTAAGAATTATCTATTTCTGAAAGAGAACAGGTATCCACAACATAGCATGACATACATTAAAATTTCATAAGTCTAGTAAGGAATATGGGTAAGTAAAATTACAGTAGGTCATACAACTGTACTACAAAGGGAAAAAATACGTACATAATCCTACTCTCCTAATACAGGTCTTTTTTCACTTTAGATTTTTATTATTGCAAATCACCCAACCTCCTACAGTTTCTCTGCTTTCATTCTCACTTGCCTGAGTAATCTTTCTAAAATACATACAATCAAAAGAAAAAAGTCTATTTCCCCTTCCAGAAAGTTAATAATATTTCTCTCAGATCAGGTTCAAATTTTCCAATCTGACAACTTTTACAGCAAGAACCCTTAACAGAGTCAGNTCTGCTTTCATTCTCACTTGCCTGAGTAATCTTTCTAAAATACATACAATCAAAAGAAAAAAGTCTATTTCCCCTTCCAGAAAGTTAATAATATTTCTCTCAGATCAGGTTCAAATTTTCCAATCTGACAACTTTTACAGCAAGAACCCTTAACAGAGTCAGTAAATGAAGACTGTCTAGGGTGACATGTATAACTAAAAATATACATATAATGTTATAAATTTTATTTGAAAAACTATTTTTGCTTTTATAATGCAAATCTTCTCAGTTGGAATGTGGCTTTAAAAGTCTGAGATATACTACCCTTCAAAATCTGGCCCCCATAACCTATTTTCTCATTCAGTCCACCCCCATTTCAACAACAATACCCTATTGTTTGAGGACTTGTTCAACTCTCTTGAGCATTGAAATGCCTTTTAAATGCCTCTAATCTTCACCAGTGGCTCAGTGGCAAAGAATCTTCCTGCCAGTGCAGGAGACACAGGAGATGTGGAAAGATGCCCAAGAGGAAGAAATGGCAACCCATTCCAGTATTCTCGCCTGGCAAATTCCACAGACAGCGAAGCCTGATGGGCTACAGGCCATAGGATCACAAAGAGTTGGACACGATTGAACACACAAGCACACACAAATCATCACCTTCTAAAAATCTATCCTCAAAATGTTTAATACTAAAAATTTATATAAATTTGTGTTCATCAAGAGGAACAGAATTATATAAAGCATGGTAAGTCAATAGAGAACACTACACCAATATTAAAAATGATAATAACTATCTACAACAGCCTTATTAACTAACCCTTTGCTTACTTTTACAGTTTCTGGTTATTCCTAACTCACTTCTGCCTTACTGAATTAGTGATAATTTTTGAACAAGCTTTAACATTTTATATAATACTTAGAGGTGTTAAGCTTCTATCAAATATCTTCCTGCACTAGGCTGTAAGATCCTTGAGAGCAAAATCCATTTCTTTTCTTACTTTATATTATTCCAGGGGTTCAGTTCAGTTCAGTTCAGTCGCTCAGTCGTGTCTGACTCTCTGCAACCCCATAAATCACAGTACGCCAGCCCTTCCTGTCCATCACCAACTCCCGGAATTCACTCAGACTCATGGCCATCGAGTCAGTGATGCCATCCAGCCATCTCATCCTCGGTCGTCCCCTTCTCCTCCTGCCCCCAATCCCTCCCAGCATCANGACTATTTTAAGAAGGGTCAGGAAAAAGCTCTAAGGAAGGTGACAATACATCAGAGACTAAACATTGAGAAGGAGCCAACTATGTTAAGATTTGAGCATTCCAAGTGGATAAGCGAGGCGTAAGAGCCCTAAGTTGAGAACTGACTTGGTGTGTTGCAATCCAACGTTGGAAACTTAGTGCTGAAAGAAAGAGTGGTAGGACAAAAGGGCAAAATCTGGCCAGGGACCAAGTCACATTGATTCTTGCTTTGTTTATCAAAGTCTCCCTAGTGGATAAAACAGCATTTCATCCCAGTAACTAAATCATCACAATTGTCAATTACTGGCTGGAACAGGATGAGTCTGTTCAGTTATGACCGATGCATTTCCCCTTTGCACACTTTTTCTTTTCAAATTTGTAACCTTCCCTATTTGGGGCAATAGATGTGAGTTTCCAGTATACCAATAAAGAGAAACCTCAGAGAATGAAGATATATCTTGGTTTTTCAATAAAGTAAAAAGCTGAGCATTATAATATATATACCAATTTTTCATGTGTGTATATATATATATATATACAAATAATATATATNATGTTTCTCATGATGTACTCTGCATATAAGTTAACACTTAAAAATTGGTTGTTTCAGCACTTAAAACTGTTAGCCAACAAAACAGGTAAAGAAATATTTGTTTAAAACTATTTAAAAAATAGCAATCCACAATTTTGTCTCTATCTTCCCTCAGACATTTGTACTTGTTCTGACTCTCACACTCCCCTTAATGAAATAAAATTTATCTCATACAGTACTTAGCATTATCAGGGACTATGTTAAGTATCATTACATCTTTACAAGACCACAGTGAAGTGGGTATGATTATTCTCATCTTACACATGAGGACTATGCCCTAAGATCACAGTTTAAAAGAAGCTGAGCTGAGATTCAGGCCTAAGTGAAGCATACTTCAAACCCTGGGCTTAATCAGTACACTATACTTGACTTCTAACATGCCTTATCGTATATTCTTCTCTAAATTCATGCTATGATGAAACTTTTTTAAGTGTGGGAAGAGCTTTCACAGATATTAAAATAGGAATATCCCATTTATCTGTAAATAGATATAATGTTAGGCCATGGCAGGTATACAAAAATGTTTCCTAAATGAAGGCAAGTGATGGTACTCAACTGAAGAAAGAATCATCTCTTCTTGAGTTACACAGTAAGAGAGATCTAAAACTTCTGACTCTCAAATTGCTGCCTAAACTCAAGCCATCCCAATTCAACCCTTAAATATATCTCAAAAAGGATACACACATGACTCTTCAAGTCATTTCTCAAACCTCTACGAACCAACTCATAAGCTTCTTCCTTTTTTCCCAAACAGTTCAATGTTAATCCTTTCATAGCCAGAGTTTCTATTGAAAAAAAAAAGAAAGAAGGAATTTAAAGATAACCAACAACAACAAAAAAGGTATTATAATCTCAAAAACAAATGTTACATTATCTTAAGTATTTAAAATTTCAAGGAGATTATTGGGAAAATGTCCAGGCTTTTACAGAATTAAAATATTTTTTAAATTGACAAATGAAGTAACTACACATTTCTATAATATAGGCCTCCCTAGAATTGTTTTTTAGATAAAAAAATACAAAAATGCATGAATATCTGGTAACAAGACAAAGTTATTTTCCATGGGATGACCTAATTAAACCAATCCTTTAAAGTATGGGAAAGTGAAATCCTGTAACAGACTTTATCTCTGTGAACCCAAGTTACACGGAAATTAAATTCATTGTTCAATGATTAAAATATATGCATCAATTATCTACATTTCTGATTTTTACCATTTAAAAATGATTCTTTGGGATTACTATTAAAAATACAAACTAAAGATGTCAGACATCCACCATTCACAATCCAAAGAGTTGAGGAAAATACTAATTTTCAGAAAGGGAAAAAGCAATACTTCTAATTTTACAATGTGTATTCTATGAAGCACAAATTAGTATAAAATGTTATAGGTAATTTGCCTAACTTTTAGGACTATAAATTTTAATTTACAGAAAAATTAATTAGGTATAAAAGGATTAAGGATATAAAGGAAGAATCAATATTTATAGTAAAATAAATGGAAGCAAAAAAAAGAAAAAAGTATGTACTAATCATTATAAATCTGTATAAATTCAAGGAAAAAGGAAGCAAACAAACAAAATATATTTGGCAATTAGCCAAAGTAGCAAGGTACCATAGAAAGTAACATTTTGTTGTTAAACAGGTAAAAATCTATTCTTGTAAGAAACTCCTTCAAGTGTTTTAATGAAAATGTAGGTTGTCAGTAAGTTTAGGATAAATCATAACTTATTGCTGTTAAAATCTATTGCAATTAAATTATGACACTTCATATGCAACCTGATTTCAGATGTGTTGAAATATCAGTTTAGAAATGATGAAAACTGGTTCTATGCTGTACTCAAACTCTATGGTGTTGATTACCATTAAGTTACATTACTGTTACACATACTTTTGGAAAGAACATAAAACAACCTAATATCCAACTGGCTACCAAAATTACATATACATATATATATATATATACACCATGCGGCATGGCACACAGGATCTCAGTTCCCTGATAAGGGACTGAACCTGTGCCCCCTGCAATGAAAGCATAGAGTCAACCACTGGAACTTCCAAGGAAAACTATTTTTTAAGAAGGAAACGGAGAAAGAAAATTTTACATAGTAAATTTTAATATCCACTGCTTTCTGTCTTTAAACAATGTTATTAATATAATTAAAGTATGCAAGAGTACAGAAAGCTAACAGAGAATTATTACTCTCTCTCTTCAACACTAAGAGAACACTATCCAATTAACAAAGAACCATGTTTCCTAATTGTACAAATAAGACCTGTGAAAGTTCACTGTTCCTTTGTCTCTTCAAAAGTTTAGCTACAAGCTCTGCATTTATCCTATAAACTTCTCACTGTCCAATCTTCTACCCTCACATAGGCTAACTCTATATAAACTTTCAAAATATGTATAAATCACGTCTTAAACATGACTGTCTTGAAAAGCTAAGATACAATGCTCTAAATAAGAAGATGCTGGTTCATAAGCAAAGGCCCAAATGGACACTTTCTGAATAAGTTTATTGTAAGGAATAAAATTTCTTCTGCTCAACCAAAGTTGTCAAGCAAAATTTTCCTGTAACCATTTAAAATAAACTTACTTATTAAACTTAAGTTAGCATATTTGTTTTACTAGGTTCTTTTGCCTTTTCTATGGTGCTAATATTCAAAGCAGAAATAAATCAGAACTCAAGTAGATCGTGTTATCATTTTCTCAACAATAAACTCAAACTATTAGTATTAAATATCTTCCCACAGGCATAAGGATAAGGTCCATTCTCTCTGGAAAATAGTCTTGGCATCTGGGAGTAACAGAGCCCAAATAAGTGAAATCAGATAAGTAAGCAGAACCTTACCTACTTATGCGTACATGCAAGTGTACTTACTACATCTACACTTACCTCCATGCTCAGCAAATTTGGGATTAGAGAGTATTTGTTTACAGAATTTCAATCCATTTCTGTACTGTTTATGTTCATAACACCTCTGTCAAAAGAAAAAAGAAAAAATTTAAGTTTAGTAAAAAATGTAAACAACTTTAAATTTGGTGCTAAACTTCTGATTCTGTTAAACACAACAAAATGATCTCATGTTACTGCCATATTATAAATTCCACACACACAGAACTCCCTGGTGGCCTACTAATTTGGATCTGGCACGTTCATTGCAGTAGCCTGGGTTTAATCCCTGGTTGGGGAACTGAGATACTACAAGTAACATTCCACATTCAAAATTGAAAATAAATAAAAATGCAGCCATACTGAGCAAACAAAATTTTTTTTTAAATATAGACAGTTCAAATACAGAAAGTAAAAGGTAGACAAAGGAACAAAACACACATTAGGAAAAATAAGACAAGCATTAGTGGACTTCAAAAGGTCCAACAAGTGTTAATATAATGTGAAAATTGGGGTGGGGGTGTGGAAATTATATTTTAAAATAACATTTTCTTTTTAACTGAAGGAAAGCCTCTGAAGCCACAAAAGACAAACAAGTGCATGCAAATTAAAGAAAGGGGAGAAAGAGACACACATCACAACGAAAATTCAAAGCCGAGAAATAAAGGTCCTGAAAAACTGCCAGAGGAAAAAAAAGCAAGTCACATAAAAAGGATATGTAATCAGAATAGCACTGAAGGTTTACTCTAAAGTAAAAATGGTATACTGCTGAAAGTTATAAAATATCTACACAGTCTTCAAAATTCAGAATTCCTTACCCAGCCAAATTGTCAATCAAGTATGTAAGTAAAAGGACATTTTAAGGCTTCTCAGAAAGTTAAAATTTTATCTTTGCACTCTTCCTTAGGAAGTTATTTAAAGAAATCAAAACAAACAAAAAAGAGAAAGTGGAACTTAGTAAATAAGTAATCTAATGTAGAAAAAAGTACCACCCCAAAATGAAACAGGATTCCAGAGGCCACCATGGAATAGGTTTCTAGCAAAGTCAAAAATGGAACCTGTGTACTTCATAATATGGAAAATATTATTTATAAGCACATGACAGAATACACGCACATTTGGGGACAATGACCAGCGAGTCTATAGAAAATGAACTGAATGAGTAAGATAGATTTCAACTCCAGGAGAAATAAAGGCTTATATAAGAAATTATGGTCTCAGTGTAATATTTGGCTCAATAATAAATACACATATAATTATAGAAATGTAAATATTTAGTTCTGATTTATCAAAATACTGTGATATAAGCACAATGACAGAATGAGGAAAAGACAAGTGAGCAATTGTGGTAATGAAGTTCCAAGTTCTCCTTTTCTATAAATGTATCAACATGTGCTTTCATAACAGTAATTTTTAAAGCACTGTATGCATTACAGAAAGTCTGTGTACCTTAAAGATATGATAATTTATGTCAGAATTTACTGTCCTAAGTTTAAACAAATTTTAGTCTTAATTTCTGAAACAAGAACACTCAAAATCTGGCTGAGATAGTTAATGCAAATGATAATAAAATCATAGGAGAAAAATGTGTAGAAACAAAAATGTAAAATTTTACATTCAGCACCAAGAAATCAACTGGCTAAAGCTCAATGCAAAAGCCAACCACAGAGCTGTTTTACAATCAACTATGTACTCACCATCTTTATTTTACTGTTCACTTCTCAAACCTAATATACAGTCCAAAACACAACTGATTCCTCCCCCAACCCGAGAATCTGTTCTTCACCAAGTTTTTAGTATCTCAAGAGATCCATTTCCTTCAACTCAACCTCATTCAGATGACAAAACAAGAAACCTAATTATCCTCTGTGCTTTCATCCCTGACACTTCCATCCTCTAATAGATTCATCAGTCCTAGTTTCTCTGCAATAGCTTCCTAACTCTTTGCTTCTCCCACAGTCAACAGGCAAAGTGATCTGAGGGATACGAGGGAGGCAAGAGCAGCAGCAGTAACAACCATACACAGCCAAAGAAACGTAAGACTAAGCAACTGAATTTAGTGTTCCTATTTATTCAGCAGAAAGCCTAAAGCACATTTTTCTTGTAATAATAGTAAAAGTCATTAAAGGAAGCTAATTAAAAGCGACACTCATGACTTCTCACTGTTTTTCAGGAACTACATCAAGGGCTTCCCTGGTAGCTCAGTGGGAAAGAATCCTGTCAATGCGGGAGACAAGGGTTCCATTCCTGGGTTGGGAAGGTCCGTGAAGAAGAAAAGGGCAACCTACTCCAGTATTCTTGCCGGAGAAATCCCATGGTCAGAGGAGGCTCGTGGGCCAATAGCCCATGGGGTCACAAAAGAGTCAGAAAACACATAGCAACTAAACAAGAAGAACATTCATACAAAGAACAATTTAAGTACACTGTTCTTAAAACCTTCAATTAGCTTTCTACAATTTTATTTCTGTAAAAATATAGTAAGGGAAGTTCCACTTTTGGCCACAGTGAAGTGAGGAGAAATGAGACAAGATGTATAAACTAATTGTTGTCAGACACTGGACAACAGGCAGCACCGGCTGTGAACTGCGGAGGCAGGGGAGGGACCCGACACACTGGGCAGCCTCACTGCTCTACAGATCACAGCACAGAAGGGTCTCAGAGCACACGACGGCCACGGAGACGAGGAGACCAAGACTGAAGCTCAGGGAGGCTGAGGTCTGTAACACAGAGCACTGAAAACGACGCAACTATTCAGGAAAAAAGACATCCCAAAATCTGCATGGGCTCCCTCGTGCATCTGTTGCCAGAAATTACAAACCAAGTTAGGGGCAAAATACCTGGAGAAGTGTTGGAGGGCTTAACAGTTGAGGCCCTCTCCGAGTCAGTCCCGGTTGAGCGCTCTCTGCACCACATACAGAAATTTTATTAACATTAAGTATTATTAAAGCCCAGAGCTGTCATCTTCTAACAGATCTTCCAATCAACAAATTCAACTTTTACCTCAGCTTTTGCTTCTTTGCTTACTCAGGGCGTGCATGCCTGCGGGCTAATTTGGTCGTGTCCGGTTCTGTGTGACCCTATGGACTGTAGCCTGCCAGGCTCCTCTGTCCATGGGATTTCCCAGGTCAGAATACTGGAGGGGGTAGCCATACTGGAAGATCCTGGGGATCTTCCCGACCCAGAGGTTGAACCTGTGTCTCCTGCATCGCAGGCCGACTGAGCCACCAGGGAAGCCAAATAGGCAATAAAAATGCCAAAAATAAGGTGACAAAAAAGAACACACATAAAACAATTAACCAACTAGAAAATTCCCCCAAATAACTGAATCTGCTAAGTGAAAATTAAAAACCAAACTCTGTTTGAATATGAGATGGTATAATACTTGGCTTTTTATTTTATCACACTTCAGAACAGTAATTATGTTTCAGTTCCTAATGATTATGTTCCCAATTAATGAAATTTGGTTGTCTTCTATACTGAAATTATACTCAATGCCACTAACCCAATTATCTTCTGTCAATGTGACCTATAAAAGTAATCAAAGATGGTATACCCTTCGTGCGCATTTAAGGAAACAGACTTCAATCTATTTTTTTTTTCTAAAAAGCACTACTCCTACAACAGGTCACTCATTACTAATGAGAGTAGTAGTTTGCTGGAAAAAGTAACAACAGATAGTCAACTTACCTTATCCCAGAAAAATTCCTAAAAAATTCTTCATTTGCCCAAGGATAAACTCTAATGGCATACAGGGTTTACAAGAAAAATAGGAAAGAGTGCATTGTATTGCATTCAATAATTTCTTTCCTCCAAACATAAGGCCAGATATATACATAATTCAGCTTTAATATAAGTATCTAATCAAAATTCAATCTTATAAAAGCAGTCTTAAAATATATTTAGAAGATATAATCATAAGGTGTCCTTTTCTGAACCATTTAAAAGATGTAAATGAATAAAAAAATAACATTTTGCTTGTTTTTGCAACTCCCATGTAACACTATCACTAAAGTTCATTCTACAGAACCATGGAAATAAATTTACCACAATAAGATTCTTTCTTTTTTTTCATCATAAGGTTCTTCATATTGTTTTAACCAAACTTGTAGACTTAAATTTTTAGAAAATTTATTTAGGGAAAAAGAGATGGAAATACTACATAGTATATTGTGAGCAAAGATTTCACATCAGTTCATTTAAAACAAGCTTTGTAAATGACATAGTGGGCAGACATATTAAGTCTTCACAGTAAAATCATCAAACTAAATAAAAATACATGTCCACAATTCTGTCTCTGAAATTCTTGTATATGGAGAGTTCCTGAAATTTCAGAATTATGAATAAGGGTCTACCATTCATGCAGTGAATGCCATATTATTCTATTCTTCACCTGCCTCGTTATTAGTTCAAAATTAAACATAATAGTATCAAAATATTAGAACATTGTAGACTATTAAGTTTTTATTAGCAACTAAATTTTAAAATATCAACACTGCTACAGAAACAGTAAAGCTAAATAGGACATAATTAAAGCAGAATGAACTGTTCAAATCCCATGTGCTAAATGTTGACAACATACACTGAGACTCCTGCTTCTAAATGTATAGGAATAACTGATACAGTTGATGCTCCTGCCAAGCATGAAACTGGTTAAGTAAATAAACAACTATTTTCAGCCACTGGACAAGGGCCAACACAGGACTGTGCACCTTCTGAAGGGAAACAAGATAAATCTCAAGAAAATCTTTTTTTTTTTTTTGCCCAGCGGAATTTTCCAGACTGTAGAATAGAGAGGAAGAACAAAAACAAAACATGGCAGTCTTACTGATCTAAGCAGGTATTGGAATTAGAAACTGCCTGAAAAGATGAAATTTATAGAGCAAGGTATCATCAAAAAGAACTGTACAGATATGAAGTTTTAGAAATCTGCACAAGAGTCTTGGTCAAATATTAAATTGGTCAGGTACACTGCAGATTTCTACTCAAGTTGGCAAAGAAAAACTACCAGGTTCAGTTCAGTTCAGTTCAGTCGCTCAGTCATGTCCGACTCTTTGCAACCCCATAAATTGCAGCACTCCAGGCCTCCATGAGCTAAACAGCTATTGCTGCTTATATATGGCTGGGAGACATTTGAGTGCCAAACAGTCAGGCTTCATTAAATACTCAAAACCTTAGGAATAAGGATAATCTAGACTCTTTTTTATTAAAACTTAAAAATAACAAGCTGATGCACCAGCAAATTAACCACTTGCCAAAACAAAACTTTATTACAAAAGAACAAGATCCATACACTTAATATCCTAGCATCCATAATATACATTATGAAAAAAGAGGAATCATTAGAAAAATGAAAAAATAGGAAATTGTGACCCTGATCTACAGAAAAAAAAAAAAAAAAATCAATCAACAGAAACAAGATTCAGAAATAATGGCAGAAGTTGCAGGCAGACTTTAAAAAGTTTCTGTTATGTATTATTAAAAGATTGAAAGGAAAACCATGAACATAATCAGAAAACAAAACAGGAAATCTCAATAGAGAAATGGAATTATTAAGGAATGGAAATTGTACAACAGAAAAATATAGCATCGAAAAATGAAGTTAATGATATGGGCTTAAAATATTAAACACTGTAGTGAACCTGAAACTGGTGCAGTGAACAAAACCATGACAGAGAACTTAAGTGGCTTCGTGAACTTGAAAACATGTAACAGAAACAATCCAGAATGGAAGATGAAAGAGTAAAATGAGAGACAGAACACAGAACTCCTACCCGTGGCACAATATCAAGTGGTCTAACGGCCTAACACATACATGGAACAGGAGTGAGAGAAGAGGACAGAAAAACTAAAGTAGGAAAAATATCAAAAACTGCAAATTTGACAAAAACTCTAAACCCACAAATCCAAGAATCTCAACAAACTCCAAGCAGGATAAACTAAAAAAAAACAAGAAAGAAAGAAAAGAGCAAAACAAAACAAAAACAAAGAGGCACATTACAATCCGAATGCTAAAAAATAAGGACAAAAGAGAAAATTACGAAAGCAGTCAGGAAAAAAACCTGTAATCTAAAAGATCTCCAATTATCAACTCAGCTTCTACCGTAAGAAATCAGAAACATAAGAGCAAATTAAACTCAAAGTAGGCAGAAAAAAACAAAAGTAAAAAGAACAGAATGAATGAAACAGGAAAAAACAAAAAGGAAATCAACGAAATCAAATGCTGGTCCTTTGAGAAGATCAATAAAACTGTTAAACTTCTAGCCAAATATGGGCATGATCACAGAAGCATGCAGCAGAGCAAAATAAGTAGAACCCCAGCTTTCTAGTCAGAAGGTGAGACAAGGAGCCAAGGAAACTAAATATCAGAAACATCACAAAGGAGGTGGAACTGGGGAAAGTAATCTCATAAAGATGTTTATGAATTCCAGGGTTCATAAACATGCATGGATCTGATCACAACTTTGAGAACTGAACCAATACATAGATCATGTAGGCCTCAGACCAGCTACTGGATGGCACATAAGCAGGACAGAGCCAACAGAACTACAAAGATTTTAAAAACTGAACTGATCTAAGAACTACAGTCCATAGAAATAGTTGGGGCTTACAGCCTGAATCTAACCAGATTTGCTAAAAACAAAATTAACATTCTCCAAAGGATTTAAAACAAGACCCAAAGTCTGATACTAATATTCAGAATGTCCAGGATAAAATCCAAGATTATGTGGCATTTGAAAAAACAGGAAAATCTCAACTTGCATAGAAAANAACAGAACTACAAAGATTTTAAAAACTGAACTGATCTAAGAACTACAGTCCATAGAAATAGTTGGGGCTTATAGCCTGAATCTAACCAGATTTGCTAAAACAAAATTAACATTCTCCAAAGGATTTAAAACAAGACCCAAAGTCTGATACTAATATTCAGAACGTCCAGGATAAAATCCAAGATTATGTGGCATTTGAAAAAACAGGGAAATCTCAACTTGCATAGAAAACACACACNACCAGATTTGCTAAAAACAAAATTAACATTCTCCAAAGGATTTAAAACAAGACCCAAAGTCTGATACTAATATTCAGAATGTCCAGGATAAAATCCAAGATTATGTGGCATTTGAAAAAACAGGAAAATCTCAACTTGCATAGAAAAACACACACACACACACACAAATACAGAGACTTCTATTCAATACTTTAAATTAGCTCTTATGAAAATGTTGGAAGAAGTTAACTAGTGAACGCTTTGCAACATCTTAGAGAAGATGAGGATAGAACTCACTGTATAGACCCAACACTAGAATGGAGATAACTGCAAAGAATCATTGTACAGGAAAAACAGACCAATAAAATGTATCTAATCTGGATAACAGAAAAGAATTTTAAAAACTAGTTGATTTAGCCGCTCAATTGTGTTCAACTCTTGTGATCCCATGGACTATAGCCCACCAGGTTCCTCTGTCCATGGAATGTCCCAGGTAAGAATACAGGGAGTGGATTGTCCTGCCTTTCTCCAGGGGATATTCCCAACCCAGGGATCCAAACCTGCTTCTCCTGGATTGCAGGTGGTCTCCTGCATTGCACTGAGCCACCAGGGAAGAGCAGAACCTGCCCAGAAGGGAACCCTGTAGGTGTTCTGGCACTGTCCATCAGCACCTTGGCTCAGCTGAGGCACTGATACTAACAGATCAGAGCATCTGAAAGTCGCAACTTCAGGATTTTTTTGGTCATAATATGCAAAGTATGTCAAGGCTGGGAAAGGAGTATATCAAGGTTGCATATTTAACTTATATGCAGAGTACATTATGCAAAATGCCAGGCTGGATGAAGTTCAAGCTGGAATTAAGATTGCTGGGAGAAATATGAATAACCTCAGATATGAAGATGACACCACCCTTATGGCAGAAAGTAAAGAGGAACTAAAGAGCCTCTTGATGAAGGTCTAAAGAGGAGAGTGAAAAAGCTGGCTCCACATTCAAAAAACTAAGATCATGGCATCCAGTCCCATCACTTCATGGCAAATAAACAGGAATACAAAGGAAACTGACAGACTTTGTTTTCTTGGGCTCCAAAATCACTGCAGACGGTGACTGCAGCCATGAAATTAAAAGATGCTTGCTTCTTGGAAGAAAAGCTATAGCAAACCTAGACAGCATATTAAAATGCAAGAACATTACATTGCTGGCAAAGGTCCATATAGTCAAAGCTATGGTTTTCTAGTAGTCATGTATGGATGTGAGTTGGAGCATAAAGAAGGCTGAGCACTGAAGAAATGATGCTTTCGAACTATGGTGTTGAAGAAGACTCTTGAGAGTCCCTTGGACTGCAAGGAGATCAAACCAGTCAAATTCTAAAAGAAATCAGCCCTGAATATTCATTGGAAGGACTGATGCTGAAGCTGAATGTCCAATACTTTGGCCACCTGATGTGAAGAGCCAACTCAAGGCAGGCGGAGAAGGGGATGACAGAGGATGAGATGGGTGGATGGCATCACGGACTTGATGGACGTGAATTTGAGCAAGCTTCGGGAGATGGTGAAGGACAGGGAAGCTTGGCGTGCTACAGTCCAAGGGGTCGCAAAGAGCCAGATGTGACTGAGCGACTGAACAACAACAAGAAAATTATTTCACTGACCCTTGTAAAAACTTATTTCTAATTTTGCTAATAAGAATATGGAGGGTAAGAAATCTCCACAAAAGTTGGCTACTTATATACATAAAATAGTTCAATAAGCTGTGAAAAGTCCAGACCTATTGCTGACAGGAATAGGTCTTTTTTTCCAAACCCTTGTTACAGGAAAAAAAAAGGTTTCCTGCCAAAGAATTGATGCTTTTGAACTGTGGTGTTGGAGAAGACTCTTGAGAGTCCCTTGGACCACAAGGAGATCTAACCAGTCCATCCTAAAGGAGATTCGTCCTGGGTGTTCATTGGAAGGACTGAGGCTAAAGGTGAAACTCTAATACTTTGGCCACGTCATGCAAAGAGTTGACTCACTGGAAAACACCCTGATGCTGGGAAGGATTGGGGGCAGGAGGAGAAGGGGACGACACAGGATGAGATGGCTGGATGGCATCACCAACTCAATGGACATGAGTTTGAGTAAACTGTGGGAGTTGGTGATGGACAGAGAGGCTTGGTCTGCAGTTCAGGGGTCACAAAGAGTCGGACACGACTGAGCAACTGAACTGAACTGACTGAAGATGTGGGAATTGGGCATGGCAAGTAAAAGAATCTAGGCTATTTATGTTAATAGAAAATAATGATTTCGGTGATTTAAAATAGAAGACGTAAGATTATAAGTAACACAAATATATAATATATACCATTTAGATTTGACATTAACATTACATAGTGCAAGTTGCTTGATTGTGTTCGACTCTTTGCGACCCCATGGACTATACAAACCATGGAATTCTCCAGGCCAGAATACTGGAGTGGGTAGCCTTTTCCTTCTCCAGGGGCTCTTCCCTCCCCTGGGATTGAACCCAGGTCTCCTGCATGTCAGGCTGATTCTTTACCAGCTGAGCCACAAGGGAAGCATTACATAATGTTAACATTAATCTTCTTTAGTATTAAATATACCTTTTCATTGTTTTCTTCAGTGCAATTTTTTTCAAAATTGATTAAAAGGAATGCAGCCTCAAATCAAGCTAAATGATAAAAGCAAAATTTAGCTTTAAAAGTCAGCCATTTTGAAATGATGCCTGGGATTTGACAAAATGATCCAGGGGGTAGGGGTCACAGATGAAAAAGAATGCACAGAATCATTGTTTTGGTATGCTTGAAGTTTTCACAATTAAAAACTTAGAAAGAAAACAAACCTTAGATATGCTAAAAGCAATTCAGGGAACATTTGTTTATTAACTTAATAACAGCCTGGCTGGCACCTGGCAGGGCCAGCGTCCTGGAGCTACTTTAGCAATCCTGCCTTCCGAGAGCAGAGAAGTATGGAGAAAGGGCACCTGCAGTCTATATGCTCAAGAGCTATGGCTAGTTAACATCTTAATTAGTTAGTATTAAATAAAATTTTAAAATTTTCAACAAAGCTCCTCAGCTACGCTAACCACATCTCAGGTGTTCAAATGGCCACAGGTGACTAATGGCTAATGTAGTAGTAATTCAGATACATTTCCACCACAAAAAATTCTACTGGACAACACTGCTCTACAGTCTAGAGTTCAATTCTTAGCACTTAACAGTTCTGTATCACTGGCTTAATTAAATTCATTAGTGCTTCAACTGTCTCACCTGCAAAATGTGGACATTAACAACCTTGCAGGGTTAAGGTGAGAAATACACATGTATATAAAGAATCTGAGTCAGCACTCAATAAAACGTTTATATAAAGTACAGTGTCAGTTCTAGCTTACAAGAAATACTTAGACCCAACAAAGCTTGATTACAGAGAAACGTGAAAGCAGAAACTGAATTAAAACACACAATCAAGAGGAACAAGGTCTCTCTTCTGAGGTGATATCAATGTTCTATCAACACATCTTAAAAGGGGCATAGGCTGTAATGGTTTGTGATCTGTCAAAACTAAAACAAAAAAAAAACACGTATGCTCAAGACAACTAATAAGAACAATACACTTAAAATCCTGTGCATTTCACTGTAGGTAAAAGTGTCTGTTAGTCACTCAGTCATGTNTAAGATAACAAAAATACTATCATCACCATCATTTATTTCTATATTTCAATTTACATTTTACTTTTAAATAGCCAAAAAGATTGCTTTTATTAATCTATAGTGGATTAATTTCATAATAATGGAACAATTTTAGTTTCAAATTAAGTTAATGAAAATACAATTCATACCTTACCCATGGGGGGAAAAAATCACATACAACACATCAAACTAGCTTTGTTTTTTAAGTTACAACTTTAATACAAGTTTGCACAGCATGCATCTTAAAACAGCTTAAATGTAAATGTACTGCTGCCGTTCCAGGTAAATTCCCAGAAGTCAAGAATAAGGTTTTCCTTCCCTCCATATTCTACTATATACACTAAGAACCATCACTTTTGAATCTCCACATGTTCTTCTTACCATCAACACCAGCAACTGACATTATTTCTGAGATCATTTTTCACTAAAAATCTTTAAGTTCTTCTCTTTTCAGTAGGGCTATTGCCTACTAACAGAGAGCAGTTGTATTAACATTTAGATGTGAATGCTGACTGTTGGCTAGGCTCACTGATTAAATGGTTTGCTCTGCCACACCAGCCTGCCAGCAAGCCTTTCTCAAATTCCAAGAATTCAATTTGATTTTTAAGTTTTCTAAAAAAAAAACACCTACAAAGCAACCCTAAATTACAAATGTTCTCCCTTCTAACATTTTATATTCCTGTCTCATAATATCATATACACTGGTCCTCACCCCTGACTTTATCAGAATCAGTTTTAGAGCTTTATGAAACTACAGATGACTCACCCAACAGGGTCCACATGACAAACATCCTCATTTAATCCAGGTACCATTTTTCCTCCAATGCTAACGTAACCAAAAAAGAAACAATAAAAATGTTCTCTTATGGTTTTGTGATGGGAGAAAGGCCATGTAAACAAACCTAATACTATGATTCATTCATAAATACAACTTCCAAGGCTTTACCAAGTAATACAGGTTCTGCCTGATATCCTACAATTACCTCATATAATACTGTATTCTACAATGCCAAGGCCCAGGTTAACTCCCTTCTCCAAAAACCTTTACGCAAGCACAAAATCCAATAAAGATTTCTCTCTCTTGCCCTGTAGTCACTGTCTTCATGCTCACTTCATGCAAAAATATGTATTGATTAACAAAGTCCCTATTCTCATAAAACCTACATCTTAATTATAGAAGACATGTGATAAATTACTTGTATATATATATGTGTGTGTGTGTGTGTGTGTGTATACACACACAGAGATATGTCAAATAATGATAAGGAGAAAAATACAGCAAGGAAGAAAATACAGAGATGAGTTGAAGAGGGCTTTTGGTCAACGAAGGCCACAATATAACATTTAGAGAATATCTGAGCAGAATTCTATCAATAAAAGAAATAAGAGAAAAAATGAACCATGCAGGTATCTGGAGGACAAAATTCTGAACAAACAGCCTCTGTGTATGATCCCTTCTATAACTTAGCTTTTTATGTCCAAAAGCACTTTTATGAACAAAGAAAATAAATTTGAATCAATGCTTTCTAAGAAACGAATTATCAGAAGCAGAAATATTAAAGGAAATAAGAATGCACACTAAACAAAGAGATCCCTTCTGTTAAAGCCAGTTGGCCAATAGCCCTCCTGTCCATCAATCAAACAGAGCACCACGTCTGCCTCTGTGGAAACTGCTTTTAACCAGTCTTCAAAGTTAACAGTTGGAATGGCAACTCTTTATCATCAAATAACTTAGTTTGTATAATCCCCAGTAAAGGTTTGAGATTGCAAGGCTTTGAAATACTCACAGAATCGAACATTAAATTCAGGTTCCTATTAGCTTTTGTCTGCTTTTCTACACATATAATGTTGTCTATTACAATCGAAAACTAAAATGTAGTCATTCGTTTTTTTTTAAACCTGAATACTCTATTCCCCAAATACCTACACAAATAAATACTGCAATCTACTCTCTTAACCCAAAAGCATCATTTCTTAAATATTTCATGTTCCTAACACAATAACGCATTTAAAAATATATATGCTATGTCAATTCACATAAAGACATATACTTGTGTTTGTTCACCCTACACCCATTCCAGTAAGAATTTAGGATAGAAAGTTAAAAGAAAACAAACTAGTAAATTCGCAACATTATCAGTTTTTTCTTCTCAGGATTTTTTAGACTTTTTATTAAAAGCATTAAAAAATAAACAAAAAAACTTAAAAATATGTTGTGCCTTATAAGAATATAGTGTTTATTAAGAATATAGCTATTT
This sequence comes from Neotragus pygmaeus, assembly GCA_006410875.1. Lineage (NCBI taxonomy): Eukaryota > Metazoa > Chordata > Mammalia > Artiodactyla > Bovidae > Neotragus > Neotragus pygmaeus. The sequence continues at coordinate 326,553 of SJYV01013382.1, read as the reverse complement.
TACATTATAGCAAAACTGTATTTTGTTTCCTAATTTACCTTTAAACAAATTCATTCTAGTTCAAATGTCTGATTACCTACTGTATACAGAAGAAAGGGGACTTCAAAGCAGCTAAAATTTTGTATCAATTTTTTGTTTTCATTATATTATAAATATATACAATACAGGCAAAAGTATATTAAAGCCAATTTCAAAGTTACTATCCACACTCAGTTGCAAAACTCTTATTGTCACACAGAAATTAAAGTCAGTTGACCTTCCCATGTGCATATGGAAATCTCCTTGTTAACAATTCCTAATTTTAATTTAGTTCATGTGCAACTCAATCCAACCTACATATCATTAACTGTAGAAACAGCACTGTTTCCAAAAGCAGTAACTAAAATGAAATAATTTACCTACAATATTTTAGGTACCCACAACATGTGTAGCCACCACCAATTATTAAAACTCCTTTTAACTAATAAAGAACTAGGTGGGTGTGGTATAAGTGTCCTGAAAAAAGTTTCATTCCTTACACTAGCGTTAACCTTAATCTCAGTGTGTTTTTTAATAAACATGTCCCTATCTTGAGATGCTTTGAGACTAGAGAAGGATTCTACAAGTGCACTGTCCACTGTGGCTATGTGAATTTAAATTAATTAAAATTAGTAATTCAATTCCTCAATCACACTAGCCATATTTCAAGTGTACAACAGCCACAAATGGTTAATGGCTATGATAATGGACAGAACAGATATAGAACATTTCTATCATCACAGGAAGTTCCACTACGAAATACAAAGAGTAAGTTTCCAATAAATTGCAAATATTATCACCATGCTATGCTAACTTCTCTTACCACTTTTCTAGGAAAGAAAAATTTTATCCATTAGACTTTTAACTAGTGACATAAATCATTCAGGCTATAGTCCAAAAATAGATTAATGCTGTACATATTTTAAGTACTTCCAACTTAAAAGATTTTTTTTTCTTACAGTTCACACTAACATCTAAAGAGAAGAGAAAATAAAGCAAAGGCACTAACAGTCACCAAACTAGCTTCATTCCAAGGTATTAGGGTATGTCCAACTACTTTTCCAAGTGGGCTAAAATCTAAAAAGGTGTGGATTTCACTCTACCCGAGCAATCTCATTATTCCTATGCTTAAGCTATATCCCAAGAAAGTCGTGTAAAGATCTGGTAATGCCCCTCAAACTATTTAGATAAACAAATAGCATCATAGGTAGGCAAATACATATTTTCTAATAACTCAGTTTTCCAAACTGTTAAAATGGTATGTAACTACAACAACAAAAAAACACCTCTGGCAAACACAAATAACTCTTCTTTAAACTCCCACATAATATCACATTAAATTCATCACCTGTTCTTTCTATAGACAAATTAAGACATATTTTGCAGACATTTTGACCAACTCATGGCAAGGCTTTAGCATTTCAGAACACAGTAGAGTAAAATGGGGGGAAAAGATGGGCCAAATATGCAACAAAATTGAATTTCAGATACCAACTAGACTAGAACAAGCCAAGAAAATCCACTACAGAAATTCTGAAATTTTTTTACACACCGACGTGTAAACCAAGTTTCTTTTGAAAAATTAAGGCAAAAACATACTTCATTATTTTGAAATCAGTGTTTCAAATTTTTAAAAAATACAATTTCATTCTTATACAACTTCACTACAAACAAGCAGGATACAACTAACAAAGCACTAGCTGAAAACCTGAATGCTAATGGAAGGATTTAACAGTTACTAATCTAGCGACACTTGATTACACGGTATTAGAGTATGCAAACTTTTTTGGGGGGGGAGGGGTTGAAATCAAAAGCAGTAACTACTACAAGTACTGAAGAAGCAGAAACAACTTTGTAAGAACAAATACTAACCATACTTTGGTTAGTAATATTTTCATTTTTAATGTAAGAGAACAATAAGGATATTATATTCCCTTTCATTTAATGATTTTTACATTTCCTCTGCGTACACTTTATAACAAGCCCTTTAGCACCCTGATTTTAGCAATGGATTTAAGGGACTTCCTCCACTATAACCATCAAATAAATTTTTCTTAAAGTTTAAGATGTTTAATCAAAAATTGTTATGCTATGAATGGTAAAGCAAACTGTGGTACATCCACATGGTAGAATTCGACTCAGCAATTAAAAAGAACAAACTACTGATACACTCAACAATCTGGATGAATCTCAAGGGAATCTGGTTACACACACAAAAAAGGCTAATCCTAAAAAGTCATGTACAGTATGACTCTTTTCAGTAAACATTCTTCAAATGACCAAATTATAAAAACAGAGAACAGATTAACGGTGGTTGCCAGTCTCAGGTTAGAGGAGATGGGAGGAACAGGAGGGTGCAGTTCTAAAAGGGCAACAGAGGGATCCTTGTGCTCATGGAACTGTTCTGTATGTTGACTGTAATGATGGTTATGTAATCTACACGTGTGGCAACACTGCAAAGAACTAAATATACACACAAAGTAGTACAAGTAAAATGGAGAAATCTGAATAAGACTGGCAGATTGTTATCAATGTTACAATATTGAACTATGGCTTTGCAAAGCATTAGCAGTAGGAAACTGGATAAAGAGTACAAGGTATATATATATATTTTTAATTATGTGCAACTCTACAGTCCACCTCAAACTAAAGGTTTTTTTTAAGTGCTGCCCTAACAATTAGGAAAATTTAATAAACTGGATATTAGATAATACTAGGGAGTGATTATTAATATTATTATGGTTATACAAAACGATATCCTTACTTTAAGAGGATGCTTTGCTGAAGCATGTAGGGATGAAGATCAGGCCAGCAATTTCCTTTTAACTCTTGCATATGTGTGAGGACAGAGAAAAAGCAAATCTGGCAAAATGTTAAATGTTTACAGAATCTACAAGGGCTCCTTGTACTCATCTCAACTTTTCGACTCGAATTTTTTCAAAGTAGAGCTGGGGAGGAAGATTAACGACAAACTACTATCCTAAAACTATGTTACAGTCGAACCTACACATCAATTACTCCTTTAAAATATATAAAAATAAACTTCCGATGAAACAGTGATACAGTCCTACATACACTCCATTAGTCTAAAAACAAGAAAACTGGCAATAAGGATTTCAAGGTAACTACGAGGTACACCGTATCGGATGTGACTTTCTTACATGTGTTTCCATACTTAATGACTAAATCTATGGGCATATGGATGTTTCTGTAAAATCAAAGTTAGTTCAACACGGGTCTAGAAAACCCGGGTCCTTGGAGTTGTTACACTTTTCACACAAACGAAAGACATTTAAATTGCAAAAGGAAAACACTGACACTTCCGTAACACACTCTCCAAATTTTAAGTCTTAAGTTTGGTTGTTGTTGCCCAGTCTCTAAGCCGTGTCGGACCCTGCGACCCCATGGATTTCAGCTCGACAGGCTGCAGTTTGGCAGTTTGGTAAACGTAGTTAATTCTTTCAAAGAAATGTCTGCATGAAAGCGGCAACCCACCCAGCCAAACAAAAGCGTGCTACAGAGTGTTAATTCCAGCATCTAAAGCTACAAGACATTCTACAACGTAAACAGTCCCTCCAAGCATCATCTTATTAATGTATCAAAAAAACAATGCAAACTGCACATATCTGAAATGCAGTAAATTATCGAGCCTAAGCTACCGTCAAAAAGATCCATTTCTAAAGTTCTTATATTCTCTTTTCTCTGCTAATTTCTTGCATTCGTGTTAACACACTTCAGTCTATAAGAAACCCTTGTCTAGAACTTCTCAACTAAAAGCTCTCAACTTTTCACTTCCTACTGGACCGCCCCCTCGCAATGGGCCCCACCTCCAAGGAGGGTGATGGGGTGGGACTGTTTCCCGCTCGGAAACTAAGAAATAAATGTCTCTTCCCTACTCCAGAAAGGAGGGAACGAGCGAGGCCGAGGAGCTGGAGACACAAGCATCCCTACTGACTACCAGGGTAGCCGTTTAGAAAGCTTCCTCGCCTCTTCTGAACGCCTTTCTTCCTTCCCTCCTCCCAGGTGAATCAGTGACCCCGAGTCGGGCGGGGACAGGTGAATCCCAAGAGGAGAGTAAGAGGGAGGGACGGACCATGGAGGGAGAGCCGCGCTTGGGCAATGAATGAGCGGTGCGGCATCCGCACCACCTGTTCCTTCCAAGGGTGCCACCCTGGCCTGCCGGCAGCGCTCCCACACCAGCCGGGCCGCCGCTCCTGCCCCTGTCGCCCGGTTCCCTGCTGAAGGCAGGCCTCTCCTCCCTTCGCTCGGGACGAATGAGGACCGGTCGTCTAGAGGCTGGGAGCAAGGGGCCTACTTCGCAACCACGGCCTTCGGAGCGCGGGGACCGGGAGGAGGAAACCTGTGGTCCCGGGCGCGCGGGCCGAAGAGGGAACCTCAAGGAACGGACGAAGGAGCGCATTCGGCCTGACTAGGAGTACGAAGGCGGGGTCCCGGGCGGGGGTGGCCCGGTGCCCGGTGGGCCGAGGTTAGGGGTGACAGGCCCGTGTACCGGCTAAATCCTCCTCGCTGCCTGCCCGGAGCCTCACACTTACCAGGATCCGCTTGAAAAGCGCGTTCTCCTTGGGCGGGAGGCTCACGGCCGGCATCGTTCCGGCTCCTCCCGCTGCTCCCGCCACCGCCCGGCTCGGTCAGCCTGTTTGTCCGACCGCCGCCGCCGCCGTCGTCCTGGCTGCTTCAGCCTTGATTGCCCGGATCCACCGCGGCCACCAGGCCTCAGGTGTCACCGCGTTGCCCAACCCCGACACCCCCTTCCCCTCGTAGTCTTTTTTTCCTTTCTCACTTAACACTGCCGCCGCCTCCCCCCGCCCAACGGGTCTCCGTCGGCGGTTCACGTGGTAACTGAACAGACCGACAGAGGCAGCCAAAATGGCGGACGCCGAGGGCTTTCCCACCCGGGTCACACCTACTAGCGCGCAGGCGCGATGACCTCCTTTCCCCACCTCCTCTGTCCTGGAGCTTGCTGGGAAACCTGGAGGCCGTCAGGCCCGCGGTGGCCTTAAGGGTCTCGGTAGGCCCCGCCCATCCTTTCGGTTTCTTGTCTTGGAGGCTCTGGGGGAGCGTGGGGAAAGTGACCGGCTGCGGTTCCGACCGCCTCAGCATCGCGTCTCCACTGCTAATTGCTAGATTGGCCTTTCGTTCATTGGGTAGGCTCTCCCAGTCTGTATAATCAGAGTTTGAGCCTGAAGTGCTAAAATGCGTGTGTTCAAGAAGCGCTATGTTTGTTCGTGGACAAAGTGCCTGGTTGAGCAGCAGAGGCGGAGGAGACTTGTAAACTGATAGAGGATGGAGCTTAATGGAGTCTGAAAAGGCGTGAAAGAGTTAACCAATTAAACGGGCCTGGCTGGGGTATCCAGGATCTACTTTGTTACTTCAAGAGGACCCTGGAAAGGTAGTCAGCCAGAACATATTTGCGCTGCCAAAGAAACGTCTGAAGGTTAAAGTGTGTTTTCATTTTATCAGCGAATTCATGCAATGCAGTGTTGGGTCACCTTGGGGTAGTGAAGAATTCAAGGTCACTGACTCCCTTGGAGCTGGTTTCAAGCAAGTGCTTAATACTCTGACTGCCCGTCACTAGAAATCCTTGATTCAGCCTTCCTAAATCTTAGGAAGCCGAAGACTATCTGGCAAGGATACTAGAAAACTGCAGTAAGCAAGGTCAGACTGGATACCGAATACAACCTCTTCGAAGGCATTTCACTAAAAATCGACAGTGAAACTATTTCAAAAGTGGCATTCTATCAATGACTACAGATTTTCACATCATATGAACAATTTTTATCCTTGATTGCTTTTGATTATCTCTCTCCAGATCCTGAATTCCATCAGTAGTAGCATTTTTTATATCGAGTCGTTAAATAATACTTCAGTAGCTTTGATCTTTTAATCATAGTTACACAAATATTTTGCTGGTTTTGGCTTCCTCTTTAATGCGCCATGGAAGGTGTGAGTTGAGTAAGATGTTTTCCTGTGGAAAAATCTGGGACCAATACTTGGGTTTTCCGGCTGTTATCTTGAATGCCCTCTCCTTTTGCCTGGGTCACCAGTAAGATCATTGCAGTCAAATCCCAGAATTTCTTCAAATTCTGTGATCTCTTTAAAAGTTCCATTAAGAAAATTCTGGGTATAAGAAACAGTGTTTGAGTTTTGAAATATGACCAGTTTTTAAACTTTAGTTTTAAAGGAAAAAAAAANAGCTCCACTGTCTGGGAACCACAGTACAGAAATGATGATAGCCTTGGGACTCCAAGCACTCAACCTAATCTTGCAAACTGCCTCCATAAGGCACTCTACTGCCTAGTAAATTTCAAGTAGCCATAGATTCATCATGAAAGAAAATGCTGACTGCATATTGTCTTATATGAAAATGAAAAATGAAAATCATTGGCACAACTATAAATGTGTTGTAGCAAAATAAGGGGGACAATGAAATACTGTGCAATAATACTGGCCTCCAAGAGTTCCCGTCCACAATGCCTTTCTTTCTTTTTTTATGCTTTTTCATCATGATGGAAGATAAGATATTGAATATACACACTTCATTTCTTTCATACAATTTCCTTCTACTCCTTATTTCATGAAATAAAGGAGGAGTTGGAGACATCATAAATACACCAAAAAATTATCTCACCACATGTGGATGCAAGAACATCAATTAGAAAGCCAATAAAGTAGCCAAAGCAAGATAATAGTTGGCTTGAATTAAATATAGCAGTAAAATGGAGACACAGGAAGACAAAAAGTAGATATTAAATCAACAAGACACAATGATGATTTGCCACAGGGGTGGGAGGGGGTGTATGAAGGTCAAGAGAGGCATCAAAAATGACTCTCANACTCAACAATCTGGATGAATCTCAAGGGAATCTGGTTACACACACAAAAAAGGCTAATCCTAAAAAGTCATGTACAGTATGACTCTTTTCAGTAAACATTCTTCAAATGACCAAATTATAAAAACAGAGAACAGATTAACGGTGGTTGCCAGTCTCAGGTTAGAGGAGATGGGAGGAACAGGAGGGTGCAGTTCTAAAAGGGCAACAGAGGGATCCTTGTGCTCATGGAACTGTTCTGTATGTTGACTGTAATGATGGTTATGTAATCTACACGTGTGGCAACACTGCAAAGAACTAAATATACACACAAAGTAGTACAAGTAAAATGGAGAAATCTGAATAAGACTGGCAGATTGTTATCAATGTTACAATATTGAACTATGGCTTTGCAAAGCATTAGCAGTAGGAAACTGGATAAAGAGTACAAGGTATATATATATATTTTTAATTATGTGCAACTCTACAGTCCACCTCAAACTAAAGGTTTTTTTTAAGTGCTGCCCTAACAATTAGGAAAATTTAATAAACTGGATATTAGATAATACTAGGGAGTGATTATTAATATTATTATGGTTATACAAAACGATATCCTTACTTTAAGAGGATGCTTTGCTGAAGCATGTAGGGATGAAGATCAGGCCAGCAATTTCCTTTTAACTCTTGCATATGTGTGAGGACAGAGAAAAAGCAAATCTGGCAAAATGTTAAATGTTTACAGAATCTACAAGGGCTCCTTGTACTCATCTCAACTTTTCAACTTGAATTTTTTCAAAGTAGAGCTGGGGAGGAAGATTAACGACAAACTACTATCCTAAAACTATGTTACAGTCGAACCTACACATCAATTACTCCTTTAAAATATATAAAAATAAACTTCCGATGAAACAGTGATACAGTCCTACATACACTCCATTAGTCTAAAAACAAGAAAACTGGCAATAAGGATTTCAAGGTAACTACGAGGTACACCGTATCGGATGTGACTTTCTTACATGTGTTTCCATACTTAATGACTAAATCTATGGGCATATGGATGTTTCTGTAAAATCAAAGTTAGTTCAACACGGGTCTAGAAAACCCGGGTCCTTGGAGTTGTTACACTTTTCACACAAACGAAAGACATTTAAATTGCAAAAGGAAAACACTGACACTTCCGTAACACACACTCCAAATTTTAAGTCTTAAGTTTGGTTGTTGTTGCCCAGTCTCTAAGCCGTGTCGGACCCTGCGACCCCATGGATTTCAGCTCGACAGGCTGCAGTTTGGCAGTTTGGTAAACGTAGTTAATTCTTTCAAAGAAATGTCTGCATGAAAGCGGCAACCCACCCAGCCAAACAAAAGCGTGCTACAGAGTGTTAATTCCAGCATCTAAAGCTACAAGACATTCTACAACGTAAACAGTCCCTCCAAGCATCATCTTATTAATGTATCAAAAAAACAATGCAAACTGCACATATCTGAAATGCAGTAAATTATCGAGCCTAAGCTACCGTCAAAAAGATCCATTTCTAAAGTTCTTATATTCTCTTTTCTCTGCTAATTTCTTGCATTCGTGTTAACACACTTCAGTCTATAAGAAACCCTTGTCTAGAACTTCTCAACTAAAAGCTCTCAACTTTTCACTTCCTACTGGACCGCCCCCTCGCAATGGGCCCCACCTCCAAGGAGGGTGATGGGGTGGGACTGTTTCCCGCTCGGAAACTAAGAAATAAATGTCTCTTCCCTACTCCAGAAAGGAGGGAACGAGCGAGGCCGAGGAGCTGGAGACACAAGCATCCCTACTGACTACCAGGGTAGCCGTTTAGAAAGCTTCCTCGCCTCTTCTGAACGCCTTTCTTCCTTCCCTCCTCCCAGGTGAATCAGTGACCCCGAGTCGGGCGGGGACAGGTGAATCCCAAGAGGAGAGTAAGAGGGAGGGACGGACCATGGAGGGAGAGCCGCGCTTGGGCAATGAATGAGCGGTGCGGCATCCGCACCACCTGTTCCTTCCAAGGGTGCCACCCTGGCCTGCCGGCAGCGCTCCCACACCAGCCGGGCCGCCGCTCCTGCCCCTGTCGCCCGGTTCCCTGCTGAAGGCAGGCCTCTCCTCCCTTCGCTCGGGACGAATGAGGACCGGTCGTCTAGAGGCTGGGAGCAAGGGGCCTACTTCGCAACCACGGCCTTCGGAGCGCGGGGACCGGGAGGAGGAAACCTGTGGTCCCGGGCGCGCGGGCCGAAGAGGGAACCTCAAGGAACGGACGAAGGAGCGCATTCGGCCTGACTAGGAGTACGAAGGCGGGGTCCCGGGCGGGGGTGGCCCGGTGCCCGGTGGGCCGAGGTTAGGGGTGACAGGCCCGTGTACCGGCTAAATCCTCCTCGCTGCCTGCCCGGAGCCTCACACTTACCAGGATCCGCTTGAAAAGCGCGTTCTCCTTGGGCGGGAGGCTCACGGCCGGCATCGTTCCGGCTCCTCCCGCTGCTCCCGCCACCGCCCGGCTCGGTCAGCCTGTTTGTCCGACCGCCGCCGCCGCCGTCGTCCTGGCTGCTTCAGCCTTGATTGCCCGGATCCACCGCGGCCACCAGGCCTCAGGTGTCACCGCGTTGCCCAACCCCGACACCCCCTTCCCCTCGTAGTCTTTTTTTCCTTTCTCACTTAACACTGCCGCCGCCTCCCCCCGCCCAACGGGTCTCCGTCGGCGGTTCACGTGGTAACTGAACAGACCGACAGAGGCAGCCAAAATGGCGGACGCCGAGGGCTTTCCCACCCGGGTCACACCTACTAGCGCGCAGGCGCGATGACCTCCTTTCCCCACCTCCTCTGTCCTGGAGCTTGCTGGGAAACCTGGAGGCCGTCAGGCCCGCGGTGGCCTTAAGGGTCTCGGTAGGCCCCGCCCATCCTTTCGGTTTCTTGTCTTGGAGGCTCTGGGGGAGCGTGGGGAAAGTGACCGGCTGCGGTTCCGACCGCCTCAGCATCGCGTCTCCACTGCTAATTGCTAGATTGGCCTTTCGTTCATTGGGTAGGCTCTCCCAGTCTGTATAATCAGAGTTTGAGCCTGAAGTGCTAAAATGCGTGTGTTCAAGAAGCGCTATGTTTGTTCGTGGACAAAGTGCCTGGTTGAGCAGCAGAGGCGGAGGAGACTTGTAAACTGATAGAGGATGGAGCTTAATGGAGTCTGAAAAGGCGTGAAAGAGTTAACCAATTAAACGGGCCTGGCTGGGGTATCCAGGATCTACTTTGTTACTTCAAGAGGACCCTGGAAAGGTAGTCAGCCAGAACATATTTGCGCTGCCAAAGAAACGTCTGAAGGTTAAAGTGTGTTTTCATTTTATCAGCGAATTCATGCAATGCAGTGTTGGGTCACCTTGGGGTAGTGAAGAATTCAAGGTCACTGACTCCCTTGGAGCTGGTTTCAAGCAAGTGCTTAATACTCTGACTGCCCGTCACTAGAAATCCTTGATTCAGCCTTCCTAAATCTTAGGAAGCCGAAGACTATCTGGCAAGGATACTAGAAAACTGCAGTAAGCAAGGTCAGACTGGATACCGAATACAACCTCTTCGAAGGCATTTCACTAAAAATCGACAGTGAAACTATTTCAAAAGTGGCATTCTATCAATGACTACAGATTTTCACATCATATGAACAATTTTTATCCTTGATTGCTTTTGATTATCTCTCTCCAGATCCTGAATTCCATCAGTAGTAGCATTTTTTATATCGAGTCGTTAAATAATACTTCAGTAGCTTTGATCTTTTAATCATAGTTACACAAATATTTTGCTGGTTTTGGCTTCCTCTTTAATGCGCCATGGAAGGTGTGAGTTGAGTAAGATGTTTTCCTGTGGAAAAATCTGGGACCAATACTTGGGTTTTCCGGCTGTTATCTTGAATGCCCTCTCCTTTTGCCTGGGTCACCAGTAAGATCATTGCAGTCAAATCCCAGAATTTCTTCAAATTCTGTGATCTCTTTAAAAGTTCCATTAAGAAAATTCTGGGTATAAGAAACAGTGTTTGAGTTTTGAAATATGACCAGTTTTTAAACTTTAGTTTTAAAGGAAAAAAAAAAAAGACCTAATTTAGAATTCATAAAATACAGTTGTTATTTAGTGATAACCTTCAAACTTCACACCCCCCTCAACAGGTTTTTCAACTATCTGAACTATTAAAAAGCAGAAAAGTTGTGTAACTCAAGGTGATAATTTTAGCCTAGCTTCTCACTTGAGTTTCCAAATCTCTAGCTTCATATCCGAAAGTACTTTTAGCAAAATTATTTGCTATGTTTTTCTAAATTTCTCCTGTAAATAATACTCTGTTTTCACCATGGGGGAAGAAAATTTCTGATCTTTGAAACAACCAGTAGCTTCCACCAGAAGCTGAGTAACTGAGTAGATGAGCCAGCAATATAGTTTGGCAAATATGTTCCTTTTGGCTGATGACAAATAACAATATTTAAGACTCAGTGAGTACTATTCTGATTCAACATTTATGTGAGTTACATCCTAGTTCGCATGCACCTACTAATAGTTGGACCACACAGTTCGTGATTTGATAGCCTGAACTCAAGAAAATGTCTACTCTGATAGATCACCACTATTTGACAAATCCCATTTAACAGGTTATACTCTCAGTGACAGCTATGTAGGGAGTTAACATATCCAAGGCTAGATGTGAGGTGGTGATGATGATGATAATGGTTAGTTCATTCATCTTACCCCATGTATTTGCATATCACTTTTGTGATAAATCAACCATAACCAGATGGCTCAGTGGTAAAGAATCTGCCTGCAATGCAAGAGCCGCAGGTTTGATCTCGGGTGGGGAAGATCCCCAAGAAAAGGAAATGGCAACCCACTCCAGTAATTTTGCCTGGGAAATCCCATGGAGAGAGGAGTCTGTTGGGCTCCTGTCCGTGGGGTTGCAAAAGAGTTGGACACAACTTAGCGACTAAACAACAACCATAAATATATAACTTTGCAAACTTTATTTCTACAAAAGGGAAATGTAGAGTGAAATTCCTCTGTCTTCATATATATAAGATGTTCTCTACTGACACTTTTAGATCTTTACATATTTAAATTTTATAGAAGGAAACAAAAGAAATCTGTATTTGCCACTCAACATTTACAAAATATTAACATTTCTGTGATTGCTTCTTTTAAACAAAAGCTTTCAGATACTTCCATCCCTCTCTAGATTCTGAATTTGGTGAATAGTACTCTCATGCTTCATAAATCAATAAACAGTTGTTCGGTCAGTAAGTCATGTCTGACTCTTTACAACCCCACGGACCACTACAGTATGCCAGGGTTCCCTGTTCTTCACTATCTCCCGGAGTTTGGTCAAATTTATGTCCATTGACTGAGTGATGCTATCTAACCATCTCATCCTCTGCTGCCCCTTTCTCCTTCGCCTTTAATCTTTCCCAAGATCAGAGTCTTTTCTTTCTCATCAGGTGGCCAAAGTATGGAGCTTCAGCTTCAGGATCAGTCCTTCCCATGACGACTGCTCAGGGTTGATTTCCTTTAGGATTGACTGGTTTGATCTTGCTGTCCGGTTCCATTCAGTCATGTCCAACTGTTTGCGACCCCATGGACTGCAGCACACTAGGCCTCCCTGTCCATCACCAACTCCCGGAGTTTACTCAAATGCATGTCCATTGAGTCAGTGATGCCATCCAACCATCTCATCCTTGTCATCTTCTCCCACCTTTAATCTTTCCCAGCATCAGGGTCTTTCCCAGTGAGTCAGTTCTTCGCATCACGTGGCTAAAGGATTGAAGTTTCAGCATCAGCCCCTCCAATAAATATTTAGGACTGATTTCCTTTGGGATTGACTGGTTGGATCTCCTTGTAGTCAAAGGGACTCTCAAGAGTCTCCTCCAACACCGCAGTTCAAAAGCATCAATTCTTCGGCGCTCAGCTTTCATCGTAGTCCAACTCTCATGTACATGACTACTGGAAAAGCCATAGCTTTGACTAGACAAACCTTTGTTGGCAAAGTGATGTTTCTGCTTTTTAATATGCTCTCTAGGTTGGTCATAACTTTTCTTCCAAAGTGTAGACGTCTTTTAATTTCATGACTGCAGTCACCGTCTGCAGTGATTTTGGAGTCCCCAAAAATAAAGTCTGTCACTGTTTCCACTGTTTCCCCATCTATTTGCCATGAAGTGATGGGACCAGATGCCATGATTTTAGTTTGCTGAATACTGAGTTTTAAGCCAACTTTTTCACTCTCTTTTTTTACTTTCATCAAGAGGCTCTTTAGCTCCTCTTTACTTTCTGCTATAAGAACGGTGTCATCTTCATATATGAAGTGAAGTGAAGTGAAGTCTCTCAGTCGTGTCCGACTCTTTGTGACCCCGTGGACTGTAGCCCACCAGGCTCCTCCGTCCATGGGATTCTCCAGGAAAGAATACTGGAGTGGGTTGCCATTTCCTTCTCCAGGGGATCTTCCCAACCCAGGTCTCCCACATTGCAGGCAGATGCTTTAACCTCTGAGCCACCAGGGAAGCACTCTCATATATGAGGTTATTAATATTTCTCCGTGCAATCTTGATTCCAGCTTGAGCTTCATCCAGCCCAGCATTTCGCATGATGTACTCTGCAAAGTTAAATAAACAGAGTGACAATATAGATACAGCCTTGTAGTACTTGTCAGTAAACATGAAGGAAGTACTTTTATTTTTCTGTAGTGTTTTCAGTTCTTGCTTTACTTTAACCCTCCAAGAAGATGTGAGTTGAGTAAAAAAATCTGGAACTAAAAATTGGGTTTTCCAGCAACACAGATAGACCTGGAGATTATCAGACTAAGTGAAATAAGTCAGACAGAGAAAGACAAATATATGATATTGCTTATATACGGAATCTAAAAGAAAAAAATGATACTAATGAATTTATTTACAAAACAGAATCACAGACTTAGAGAATGAAATTATGATTACAAGAGGGAAGTGAGAGAGGAAGGGATAGACGGGCAGTCTGGGACTGACAGGTACACATTACTATATTTGAAATAGATAGCCAGAGAGGGGGGATTCACGATGGGGAATGTGTATACCTGTGGCAGATTCATGTTGATGTATGGCAAAACCAATACAATATTTTTAAGTAATTAACTTCAAATTAAATAAATTTATATTAAAAATAATAAAATAAAATAGATAACCAACAAGGGCTTACTTTTTATAGCACAGGAAACTCTGCTAAATATTCTGTAACAACCCAAATGAGAAAAGAATTTGATAAACAATAGATACATATATATATATAAAAACAAAATCATGATGATTTTTTTTTTTAGCTGCTTACTCTAACCCTTCCCCTTTGCCTAGGTCACAAATAAGGTGTTAGCATTCAAATTCTAGAGATGCTTAAATGAATGTCATGTAGCCGCTTCTACCAAAATATAGCTATTAGCTCCTGGATGGAATTGCTTCATCAGGATTCTTTTCAAGATGGAGTTTCACCTACAGCTGCCTACTCCAAGTGTAGGGTTCCATCAGCTCTAACACACTGAGAGAAATGTGCTTATACTTCATCACTTTCCCAAAATATACACTTGTAAAATGATACGGGGGCAAAAGAAGAAAACGGCCTTTTTCCAATAGCAGTAGTGAAATTTAGTAATTTGCCTAATGGGTCTGTATGTGTGTGTGTGTATGCTAAGTCACTGAGTCATGGCTCTTTATGCTCTGACTAAATGTGGCTTCTGTTCCAACTTGTTGGAGTCTACCAAAAGCTGTGTTAGGACAAGCTTCCAAGGGATGGTGTAGAAAGGATATACAACTGACAGGTTGCTGAGTGGACGAGAAGCCAAGAAGTTGAGAACCAACAACTGACTCAGCATCTTAGCCGGGTGGTTTGCTTACTTGAGCATGAGCCCAGGAGGCTCAAACTAGGTTACAAACTATAAAGTGACCTACAGTGTAGCAATCTCTGTAGCCACCAGTTGAATGTAAAAAGGAACCAAACATCAGACAACTATTTTTGGTCAATAATTTTTGGTTAAAATTTTTTTCAATAACATTGCTAAAAAATATATAGAAGGAAAAAATCTGCTAACATTTATTTTGTCTTTAACATGAACCTAGATGACATTATGTTTAAAAGATTAAAGTATTAAAATTTATTATTTCTTTAATTAGTTCAGTCACTCAGTCGTGTCCGACTCTTTGCAGCCCCATGGAATGCAACATGCCAGGCTTCCTTGTCCATCACCAACTCCCAGAGCTTGCTCAAACTCATGCAAGACAGTGATGCCATACACCTTCTCATCCTCTGTCGTCCCCTTCTCCTCCCGCCTTCAATCTTTCCCAGCATCAGGGTGTTTTCCAATGAGTCAGTTATTCACATCAGGTAGCTAAAGGACTGAAGCTTCAGCTTCAGCATCAGTCCCTCCAATAAATATTCAGGACTGATTTCCTTTAGGATTGACTGGTTGGATCTCCTTACAGTCAAAGGGACTCTCAAGTCTTCTCCAACACCACAGTTCAAAAGCATCAATTCTTCGGCACTCAGCCCTCTTTATAGTCCAACTCTCACCTCCATACATGACCACTGGAAAACCATAGCTTTGACTAGACGGACCTCTGTTCGCAAAGTAATGTCTCTGCTTATTAATATACTGTCTAGGTTTGTCATAGCTTTTCATCCCAAGAGCAAGCGTCTTTTAATTTCATGGCTGCAGTCACCATCTGCAGTGATTCTGGAGCCTGAGAAAATAAAGTCTGTCACTCTTTCCATTGTTTCCCCATCTATTTGCCATGAAGTAATGCCCTGATCTTAGTTTTTTGAATGTTGAATTTTAAGACAGCTTTTTCACTCCTCTTTCACTTTCAAGAGGCTCCTCAGTTTCTCTTCGCTTTCTGCCATAAGGGTGGTGTCATCTGTATATCTGACGTTATTGATATTTCTCCAGGAAATCTTGATTCCTGCTTGTGCTTCATTCAGCCCAGCATTTCTCTGCATATTTACTCTATATATCAGTTACATTTTCCACAGTTTGTTGTGATCTACACAGTCAAAGGCTTTGGCATAGTCAATAAAGAAAAAGTAGATGTTTTTCTGGAACTCTTGGTTTTTCTATGATCCAACGGATGTTGGCAATTTACTGGTTTCTCTGCCTTTTCTAACTCTTCCTCTGCCTTTTCTAAATTATTTCTTTTACCTGTACATATTTTTACATGGTCTTCAAACAACAGTTTGAATTAAGAGCTAAATGCATTAAAAATTTTGGTTCAAATGTAAAAGATAAAACCTATTGGTCAATATATTAGGTATCAAAGAAAGTGAAATCACTCCTGTCGGACTCTTTGCGACCCCATGGACTGTAGGCCTACCAGTCTCCTCCATCCATGGAATTTTCCAGACAAGAATACTGGAGTGAGTGGCCGTAAGAGATCAGCAAAAGCAAGTTGTTTGCAACTACCAGATATGTTCTAAGCTTCCCGGGGATCTACAGCGTGGGTGTTCTGTTACAGATATAAAACTGAGGCACAGAGGTTAATTTGCTTCAAAATCATTTAGAATGACTCTTTGAACTTGCAGCTCCTGGCCTCAGGGGACTGTTTAAACCTGTTAGGTAGGGTGAGGAGGATAGATCTGGAGTCTAAAAACCTCAGCCTAAGAGTCCCTGTTTCCCCAAAAGTGTGATCTTGAACTGGTCAGGGCACTTCTAAAATATTAGGATTCTCTTTTCCTCACAGGGTTGCGAGGATTTACAATGCTACTGTGTGTAAACAAACTTTGGGAACTATAAGAGGTCTTCTCAAATGTAAGGTATAATAATAGGTCACCTTGGATAAATAGCTTGTCTTCTTTGAGCTTCATCTATAAATTGAGAATAACCACGGCATGTTATGTGACTGTTGTGAAGGTGAAATGAAGTTCCTGGAACACCAAAATCAATCAAACTGATACTATTCAACACACCTTCATTTTCAGTTATCTGGTTCACGTAGGAAGGTTTTGGTAAATCCCTAGGATGGGGATCTGAAATAAACTCTCAGAGGAAAAAGAAGTGGCTAAACTACCTTCTCCCGCACCCCCTCCCGCCTTGCAATCATCCCCTTCCTAACCCTAATGTACAGATTGAGAACTAAGGACAAGTGTCTAAGGGTACCTGGCCTTATCTGCAATTCTTGGGGTTAGGCGCCCATGCAGCGTGGCCGCCGAGCCACGCAGTTCCGCGCCTCCACCCGCCAGGGGGCGCTCGGCCCGACATCGGCCCCGGGAGCCGCGCGGCTGGAGGAGGCGGAGCCCAGGGAGCCAGGCAAGATGGCGCCGTCCGCCTTTTTGCGCCCGTTCTGGAAGCTGCTGGCCCCGGCTAGGTTCCCGAGTGTCTGTAAGTATCCTTCCTCGAGCAGGCCGGCCCGAGCTTCCAGCCTGCCGTTCCCAGGGTGAACCCAGCCCTGCGAGGGCGGGAGGGGATGCGCTCGGGCTTGTCCTGCAGTGACCTTCGCCGACCCTCGTCCCGCAGCCCACGCCTGGCTCCACCCGCGACTCTCAGCTCCTCATCAGCCGCCGCCCACCCTCCTCCCGGTGCCACCGACCTCCCTGGGTCTGTGCGACTGGACTTAGACGGGGGACAGGGGAACCCTCCCGTGGGCGCTTCTGAGTCGTCTGAGGTTCGCAAAAGCCAATGTAGAGGGTTCGAAGGCGTCCTGGACGACAGAGGCCACGGGCTGGCGCAGCCGGGGGCCCAGGGAGAGTCGCTCGACCTCTCCGAACCTCTCCGTGGCTGTTTAGATGAGGAAGTAGAAGGGGGAGTGAAATGCGATTACACGCATCTAGGTGGCAGGCTTATTCCTGCAAGGCGGTAAGTTACAGATTTGGAGACCCTTTCTGTCCTCTTTCAGCTTCATCGCGATCGAAGTTCTACATTCGGGAACCGCCACATGGCAGTCCGAACTGGCTGAAAGTTGGATTGACCTTGGGCACCTCCGTTTTTTTGTGGGTCTATGTAAGTACTTACTCCCTTGAGTCGTGCCAATCCAACCTATCTCTCCATGAGGGAAATCCCAAGGACTAAAAAATGTTAAGATTTCAGAGGCAGGTACACACTACTATATTTAAAATAGGTAACCAGCGAGAACCTATTCTATAGCACGGAGAACTCGGCTCAGTATTCTATAATAACCTAAATAGGAAAAGAATTTGAAAAAGAATAGATATTTGTATGAATATAACTGAATCACTTTGCTGTACACCTGTAACACATCATTGTTAATCAAATATAAAACAAAATAAAAAAATTTTAAGTGTAACCAGGATGAAACTTATGTCATTGTTCCTTTGCATGGTTTTGTGAATGGCAGTTTTACTACATATTATTTATACTTTATTTCTTAATGAAGATGGAAACAGGTTGAGTTTTATGAAGGCACTTTTTTTAGATGCCATAGGGACAGATCGTAAGTGAAAAAGAAGGGGGCAACAGAGGATGAGATGATTGTATGGCATCACCAACTTAATGGATTTGAATTTGAGCAAACAGTGGAAGATAGTGAAGGACAGGGGAGCCTGGCATGCTGCAGTCTGTGGGTTCACAAAGAGTCAGACAAGACCTAGCAACTGAACAACTAATATAAATTAAATCCCATTAAATTTGTTAAACATTAGATTTTAACAGTGTAAATACACTGTTGGGAATTATACCTTTTTGTTTACTGTATGCCAAATGCTTCACCTATNTGGCCTCTTTTTGCTAACATGAATTTTATCCAGTGAATAGCAAACTAATTCAAAAAGTGAGGGAGGCAGGGTTGGTGGAAGTTAATAGACACAAATTAAAAAACACATCATTTATCCCTCATCAGAACCCTTTCTTATGAATCAGTTAAAATTTCTTTATATGCTATTTCACTCCATTCTGATGTTAAATAGAAAGTTTCATTGACTTTGTGTGTGTCTGGGGCTCTGGCCAGCACTTATTCTAGGAGATTGATTGCTCAGTGTCTTTGGAAGTTACTTCCAAACATAAATTCACAGTTAAAAATTATTTCAGAATAAGTGTTTAATCCAAGTTCAGTGAAAGACCAAATATAATAGTAACTATTAGCATTTGTCAGTTCAGAGTTTTGGCTGGTAGAAGTGGAAAGGACCTTAGGGGTCATATAGATCAATTTCATAATTTTACATGTGCAAAAACCAGAGGTAAAAAGTCATTTGCCCAGCATCAATGGAAAGTAGAATAATGGATCCTTAAAGATGACCATGTCCTATTCCCTGGAGTTTCTGTATATGTTAGGCTGTATGGCAATGGGGAATTAAAGTGGCATATGGAATTAAATTTGCTAATCAGACATACAGATAGATTATCCTGGATTATCTGGCTGGGCCTGATGTAATCACAAGGGTCCTTATAAGTGGAAGAGGGAGGCACCAGAGTGTGTCAGAGTAATGTGATTGGAGAAGGATTCAGTCAGCTGTGGCTAGCTGTGAAAAGGGAAGAGCCAAGGAATGGAGAAGGCAAAGAACTTCTCCCCGGAGCCTCCAGAAAGGAACTCAGCCTCGCTGACACCTTGATTTTAGCCCAGTGAGACCCATGTTGGATTTCTCACCTACAAAAATATAAGATGATAAATTTTTGTTGTTTTAAACCACTAAGCTTGTTAACAGCAGCAATAGGAAACTATTATCGTCACACCGTTGGACCAAGAAGTCGGGTACCAACTCCCAATTCAAAGAACTTTAAAAGAAACACTTAAAATTCACATCCCTAAAGGAAGCAGAAAACTCTAAGACACTTTAAATTCTGGAAGCTGATAGCCTCAGTTGGAAATAAAATACAGCTTTAATAAGCAGGATCTACTGTACATCAGACCTTGAAAATATTGCTGCCCTGTGTGGACTTTGATCTTGATTGTGCCAGTGTGACCACATGGAGAGCCGTCATGAAGCCTGCGGCTGTCCAAAGGAATCTTCTGTAGCGAGGGAAATGTTCTGTCTGTGCCTACCAGTGCACTAACCCCTACTTCCATGTGACTGTTGAGTGTTTATTTCATTTTAGTTCTTTTAAATAGCCACAGGGGCTGGTGGCTGCAGTATTGAACTGTAGAGGTGCGGATTCCGAGTAACACCTCCTAGAGTTGTGCCACATAGGGGCACTGGTAGAAGATGGTTTCTAAACTGTTGAAACCTAACTCAAATTATGTTAAACTAACCAAAGTTAAGAGGCTACAGAATGACTCTAAGACCCCCTTAACAGGCATGCACCTGTGCCCAGGAATAATTGAGGCCTGGAACTCAAATATCATCAAGACTTTTGATCTTGGGTCTGCTCTCTGTATATCTGCTCTATTGCCTTTGCACACAGACCGTCTCTTCCCCAATTCACATTCTAAAGAGAAGGCCACAATCAATAGCCCCTGGATTTACACCTCATTTTAAGAGATCCTGAACTGAACAAGAATCATTTTGATACTAAATACTAAGAGAAACTTGGCCAAATGACAGTTCCTTTAGCAATAAAATAAAAGAACGTCCATAAAAAAGAAGATGCAGGCAAAATCATATGTCCAATGCTGTTCAAGTTTTTTAGGTCAGAATCAGACTTTTTTTTTTTTTTTTCAGATTTAGTGTCTGTGAGATAGTCATTTAAATTATTTTCTTAAGTTGCAGTAGGAAAAAAAAGCTTTATGAGCTTAGTTTTAAGAAGTTGTGGTTTATGTTTTGGCCCTCAAAAGATAAGTGAAGTCCTGATCCCCAGTATCTCAGAAGGCTACCTTGTTTGGACACGGGAGATTTGCAGATGAGTGCACTGGAGTAGTGTGTGTACTTAGTTGTATCTGCCAGGCTCCTCTGTCCATGGAAATTGTCAGGCAAGAATACTGGAGTGGGTTGCCATTTCCTTCTCTGGGACCTTACCTACCCAGGGATTGAACCCACGTTTCCAGTGTCTCCTGCATTGCAGGAGGATCCTTTATCCACTGAGCCGTTGGGGAAGCCCTTTGTAAAATGGATCGTTAATCCAATATGACGGATGCATTTCTAAGAAGAAAAGAGGCAGAGATTGGAGTGATGCGTCTGCAAAGCAAGGATGACTGGTAAACATCTGGAGCTGGAAGAGGCAAGAGAGGATTCTTGCCTACAGGTTTCATGCCTTGATTTCAGACTTCTAACCTCCAGAACTGTGAGAGAACAAATTTTGTTGTTTTAAACCATCCAAGTTTGTAGTTTGTTTGGTAGCCTTAGGAAAATCATATGGAAATGGTAGGGAATGCCTTGTTTCTTTTACTACAGGAGAGAAAGTGAATAGATGAGAGGGGTGCTGAGGAACCTCCAAGAAAAATTACCATCTTGATTACCCTTTCTCCATTTTACTGAAATATTTTAGGCCATTAAAAGGGTGCTTATCAGCACCTTCTCAATTGCTTGCCAATTTGTCTTCCTAGATACTTTTTTTAAAAAGTATTTGGCTGCACAGGAGACTTAGTTGTGGCATGCAGCATCTTTAGTTGGAGCAGGTGAAATCTAGTTCCCTGACCAGGGATTGAACCCCACCCCCTGCTTTGGGAGCACAGAAGTCCACCACCAGGGAAGTCCCCCTCTATTCTAAATTGTTTTACCTTATATCCATATTGATCTGTTGAAAGAACAAGTTATAGCCTAGGGATTTAATATTAAGAAAAACAAAGCTGTTTCTAGCTTTCTATGGTGTCTAGAAAGTCAATCTTTGAAAATTTCCTTTAATTATATGGAACTTAAGCCTTGAGTAAGTATTAATATTGTCAGTAGAGGATTCTTACAATATGTTTTCAAAATTAAAATCTTCTTTGTCGACAATCACAATTAAGCAGAAGTCATTAGATAAACCAATTTAACTCCAACCCTAGATTCTTGTTTTCCCAACAAGACCAAGAAAAAATGTCAAGGATATGCTCAAGGGCAGCATTATAAACAATGTGACTTACAGCTGGGAAACTTGTCTGAGCCTTACAGAGTCATCTGTAGCAAAGACCTACTGTTAAAATTCTCCTGGGGTTCTGGAGAAACGGCTTGCTATAGAATGAATTTGACAACCCACAGGCATGTCCTCTCTTGGGAAGTATTTCATCAAGATGTGAAAAGAGGCTGGTGTCAAAATGGAAAGCCACATATCCTACAAGAGCAGTAGTTCAGTCGCTCAGTCGTGTCCAATTCTGCGACCCCGTGAATCACAGCACACCAGGCCTCCCTGTCCATTGCCAACTCCCGGAGTTAACCTGAACTCATGTCCATTGAGTCGGTGATACCATCCAGCCATTTCATCCTCTGTCGTCCCCTTCTGCCCCCAATCCCTCCCAGCATCAGGAGCAGTAGAGTAGGTAGCAAATTCCTTTTGATCCAAGAGGCGCAAGCTTAAAGCTAAGATGAAAAGGGATCTGGAGAAGTGGCACTGTTTATCTCACAGTTCTTGCCTCTCAGCTAGGATGGCCACATTCAACATAGAGGACACAATAAACTCCCCACTGGACTTTACCATGTGATGAGAGGGTGGAATATAATGGATCCTGTCGTATGCCCACTGAGCGGCTTCAGAACATTGTAAGGGAAACTTGAGCTTCAGTTTAGGCTGGAAGTCAGAAGCTAGCACTGTCTCCCCCAACTAGCTGAGCACATTTTATACCTAACATGGTTTTCACTTCCCAAAACCCTATGAGTGAAGGAATTACCCACATTTTACTCAGACCAGTAAATTAAAACAGGTATGTGAGTCCCAAACTAAGACTGTTAACAACAGTGTTATACTACCTTGATTTTTTTTCATGTGTAATACAAGGATAATCAACATTCCTCCGCCTACTCCTTAGGCTTGTGTAGAGGACGAAGTACAGATGTGACAACATGTTGGGAAAAATTTTAAAGCCCGATATAAGTGTGAGTTCGGAGAAGGCAATGGCACCCTACTCCAGTACTCTTGCCTGGAAAATCCCATGGACAGAGGAGCCTGGTAGGCTGCAGTCCGTGGGATCTCGAAGATTCAGACACGACTGAGCAACTTCACTTTCACTTTTCACTTTCATGCATTGGAGAAAGAAATGGCAACCCACTCCAGTGTTCTTGCCTGGAGAATCCCAGGGACGGCGGAACCTGGTGGGCTGCTGTCTGTGGGGTCGCACAGAGTCGGACGTGACTGAAGCGACTTAGCAGCAGCAGCAGCATACATATGAGTTAGGCTTCCCTAGTAGCTCAGCTGGTAAAGAATCCTCCTGCAATGCAAGAGACTCTGGTTCGATTCCTGGGTGGGGAGGTTCCCCTGAAGACAAGATAGATGACCCACTCCAGTATTTTTGGGCTTCCCTAGTGGCTCAGAGGTTAAAAGAATCTGCCTGCAATGTAGGACACCTGGTTTCAATCCGTGGGTTGGGAAGATACACTGGAGGAGAGCATAGCAATCCACTCCAGTATTCTAGCCTGGAGAATTCCCATGGACAGAGGAGCCTGGCAAGCTACAGTCCATTGGGTTGCAAAGAGACATGACTGAGTGACTGAGCAAATCACAGCACATACATGTGAGTTATTTTTGTATTAGTTTGAATTAGTTGGTTTGCATTGTTTAAACCAGTTTGGCTCTAACCAGCGCTCTTCTTTTACATTTATTATTGCTATCTGGTCAGAGATATCTTTGTGATCATTGACCCCCATTAATGAGAGGCTTGGCAGCCAGTGCTGAGAAAAGATGTTGCTTCCATGTATGTCTCTGTAACCTGAAACTGTGAGCAGTACCAGAAATCATATCTTGTTCCTTGAAGAAAGCCTCGAAACGCCAGCGATAAGATACTTGGTAAATATCTGTGAAATAGATTATAAGCAATCCTCAGCATCTAGAACACGTATGTTGTAGGCATTCTGATAGATCCTGATAGACAGTGTGAGTGACTGACAGCAGGTGGCTGCTGTGGAACCTGGGGATCCAGAGAAGCTCAGTCTATACTGAGACCCTGAGTCTACATTGGAATTCCAAAGGGAGAGGTCTAGAACGGTGTTCTGGGAGCCATAACCACTTACAGGTGTTTACTCAGAGAGAATCCTGTTTTAGGGAAGCTGCCAGTACACTAAATACCAGTATAATGTATACACTAGTTCTTTTTCTTTTTTTTTGACTGTGTCACCCCTCTTGCAATATCTTAGTTTCCTGACCCTAGTTTGAACCCAGGCCCCCGACAGTGAAAGAGCCTAGTCCTCACCACTGGACTGCCAGGGAACTCCCTGGCATTCTTTTTTTTCCCCCTAGATTAATTTATTTAAATGCATTTACTGCCTTTGACTATTTCCTCACCCTGGAAACTTTCAAAATTCAGACCTAAGTAGGCCAGAGAAAGAATGAGCTGTAGTGGTAGACAGATTTTTTTTTTAATCCAGCAGCACCAAATTGGAAATGGTTAGGAGCTCTCCCCACTGATTTGATTCTATTTGTCAGTCTGTTTTATCTGCTGGCAGTTCATTCTAGGATGTGTGCTTGATGCTGGCCAAAGGTAGCAAGTATACTAGTCTGCATTTTGTTATATTTCAGGACTACCTAACTTCTTGGTAGATGGTCTGAGTCTAGCCCCATCTTCCAGGCTTGGAAGTCTAAATTAGACCTCTCATTAACAGCTTGCCTAATTGCTCTTAAGATTTAGTCACTAGGAATAGCTCATTATTCTGACCATCAAAAAATTAAAAACCCACTTTTGATCATTGGCTTGTACTTGTTAAATGAGAGTATATTAAATATTATTAGAATTGGGTTAAAACTAGAACCTCTGAGGAATGTTTAGTTATTTGCATAGCGAATGAGCAAATATTTTGCCTGTAATATGCCCAGAGAACTTGAAACTAGAAGGACCATGTCCATGTCCTTAAAAAAAAAGTCACCACCATTGTTTGCTAAATGGAATAATTGCCACCTTCCTCAGAGGGGTGAAATGAAAATTAAAAGAGAAAATTATGTGAAAGTGCTTTGTAAACTGTCAAATGCCAAACATGCATAAGGGGCTTATTACAGTAGGACATGGTCCCTTTCAAAGGTTGATCATTTCAGGGAAGTCCCAAAAATTAATCAGTTAAGAAATGTTATAAGCATAAATTACTAGTTTCCCTATTCAAACTATGACAGATTCTTGAAGACATGATGAGGAAAGTAATTGAAATTTGGTGGAAAAACATAACTAGTGTTTTTAATTGATTTGGAAATACTAGTTTCACATCCCAGAGAAGGAATGGCAACCCACTCCAGTATTCTTGCCTGGAGAATCCCGTGGACAGAGAAGCCTGGTGGGCTGCTGTCCATGGGGTCGCACAGAGTCGGACACGACTGAAGCGACTTAGCAGCAGCAGCAGCAGCAGCAGTTTCACATCCCATAGAGAAATATGCAGCACTTTTGGAGATTATATTTTAAAGTCATTGTAATAATGAATTGCCTAGAGATTTAGCCATTACCTGGGAATTTTCTTAGGTTTCTAAACATCACCCAGAGCACCGGTGGAATGCTGAGGCTGTCTCTCTCTTAGATTCCTCTTCTGGGAGCTTGCAGCTCCATTTCCACTCCTAGGAATGCTAGTGGAGTACATGAGATAAAGCGGGTTCCGATTTCATGGGGCATGATGAATCATGTCTGTCTTATTCCAGATGCGAGGTCCGAAACATTTCCAGTCCACTCCGAGTGGAAGATAAGGCAGTGGGCAGGCAGATGACAGCGACTTCACATTTCCTTATCCCGATACTGAGGTGCCGCCGTCAGCTGAGTTCTCAGGCCCAGGAAAAAGCAACAGAGTCTGGAGATTGGGTTGAGGGAGGATGGTGCAGAAGACCAACCCCTAAGCACATCCCCCAGAGACCGCCCGGGCGGGGCGGGCAGGGGTCGGCGCCCCTCCCCGGGGCGGGGCTCTAAGCCCCGAAGCCGGCTCTGGGCTAAAGAGGCTGCTTCGCTGCTAGCAGCTGGCGCAATGTACCTCCGCCGGGCGGTCTCCAAGACCCTGGCGCTCCCACTGAGGGCACCCCCAGGCCCCGCGCCCCTCCGGAAAGACGGTGAGTCCCAGGTGCCGACCGGGGAGCCTCTCCCGGCGTCCAAGCCTGAGGACAGGTGCCTCGCACACAGATTGCGGGGGCGCCCCCAGTACCCGTCTGCCCTTGGTGGGTCAAATCCATCCCCAGGCAGCAGAAGCCTGAGGTTGATGGGGGAGAGATGGGAGAGAATGGCCGGGAAATCTCCCCGAAATTCTTGGAGATCTTGGAAGTAGGGAACCTTTCCAGCGCGGGCTTCTGAATCCGGACTAGATTTCCTGAGTTCGAATCTTGATCTTGGGCAAGTGATTTAACTTCAGTTTTCTCAACTGGTAAACGGACAACAATTGTTGTGAGTTTTAATGAATTATTATGTAGTTAGAAGCGCTTAGAGAACTCCCTGGCTAACGTAGGCATAGCTTCCCAGTGGTATTGACATAGGGACCAAGGCGTTCTCCATCTTTACGAGGAAGCAGAGGTATTGGTGGGCAGATGGTCACAGATCTGCGGGCCAGGCGGGTTGCGGGAGGCAGGGTCGGTCCAGTAGAAATTGGGTAACTGCTCTTGAGAAATAAACTCCAGACTTGGCCAGAACTCGGCCCGCGCGGGCCGTGGCATCCCCGCTGAGGAAGCGGCTTCGTGGCACCTTCTTTGGGGGCTGCAGAGAAAACTGGAGCTCACCAGCTGTTCGACTGCGGGGCCCCTGGATCTGTCACCCGTAGATTTTCTAAAACGTGGGGAAAGGGACATATTTCCTAGAAGTGAAGTGGCAGTGCGATTTGGAAGCTTATTAAATAAAAATTGACTTGTACGAAAGCGCCTAGCATAGGGCCTGGGACATCGCAGATGCTTAAGTGTGGGCACTGAGAGCATCTTTCCCGGGCAGCCGGCGACCCTGGACCCAGGTCCGCGCTACCGGAGAACTTCTGCCCCGGCCGGCTCATTCCCAGTCCTCATCCCTCTCCCCTGTCTTTTCTGTCCCTGATTGGGGCGCCGGCTCTTAGACAACCTCGTGGAAAACTCTTAATTCTCCCTTCACTTTGCCTCTCTCCTAAGGCTTTAGCATAGATCGTGCGTTGGAATCGGGGAGAGGGGAAAGAGAAAGACTCCGGCGGAAAATTCCATGACCCATTTCCACACATCCTCCCCTCACTTTGATTAAGCCTGTGGTGGTGATTAGTGGTAGTGGGAGGGAAGCAAGGTCTGCCTAACTAGCATTATTTTTCCCCTTAAAATGCTCCTGGGAAGAAATTGCCCCCATTAACAGAAATAAGGAGACTTCGTTTTCCTTGATCTTTATGCCGAGTAAGATAGAGCAGGTTTTCCGCTCGTGTAACCATTCACTTGAAATTTCTGAAGATAACGGGGGAGACAGATGAGCCCCCTGACCGTGGCCTTTCGCGTTATCTCACCGCAGCCCTCACCGGCCACCCGGACAAGCATATATATCTTTTAATTTTTTCGGTAGCTACACATATTTCAGATAATTACTTGGGGGAAAAGAAAAGCAGTTTTAAAATTCTAAATAGGTTAACAATACTGGTTGTAGCAGTACTACAAAAAAAGACCAGTACTTTTTCTCATTTTCACCTAATTACTTTTTTTATTTATTTAAGTATTTTCAGAACTGTTATTGTCTGAAAATTTGGCTTTGGTCGTGAGCATTAACCTTTTATTGGTTCTTTCAACTTTGATGAAAAATATAATTGATTCAGTTTATTGAAGGATAAAATTTTTACTGTGCTTCATCTAATTTTGTTCTCTGGGTTTTGCTTTAAAAAATGTAAAATTTTAATGAGTAAATAAATTAGGTTTATAGTAAATCACTGGAAAAACTCAGAGGGGCAAAATAGAAGTCGCTGATAAATCCTATCACTTAGTGAATACCACTATTTATTTGTATTTTAGTGTACACAATGTTCCACACCTTTTTTTCTCCCTACATTTCTTTTGTACATTGCTTCCACAAATCTGGGATAGTCCNAAACTCAGAGGGGCAAAATAGAAGTCGCTGATAAATCCTATCACTTAGTGAATACCACTATTTATTTGTATTTTAGTGTACACAATGTTCCACACCTTTTTTTCTCCCTACATTTCTTTTGTACATTGCTTCCACAAATCTGGGATAGTCCTATAAAGATTACTTTGCTGTAACTTTTCACTTAATATATTGTAAATATTTTCTCATATAGTCTTCTGCAAAATTAAAATATTTATGTTTCATATTATGAATAAGCTAAAATTTATCTAATCCTTGCTGAGTATTTATTTCTCATTTTACTGCTCATTTGAATATCTTTGTCATAATTGTATTTGTCTTTACTTAAACGTTTGTAATTTTCTCTATTTCTTCCTATTAAAAAAACCTTTATGATATTTATGCCTGGTTGCTGACTATGAAAACTACATATTCCCTATTTAATAACAGATGTATTTTTAAACCAACAAAAGCTCCACTAGAAGTCAAAGACATAACTTCTTACCATAGCCTCTCTGGGCACATTTGTGAAAAAAAAAAAAAAATGTTTTTTTCCTAAGCGATGATCATTTATATGCAAACTAAGAACATACATACAAAATCTTTCCAGTTTTGCTATTACAGGGATTTGTAGTTCATGAAGATGTCTTAAAATTTGCCTTCTGCAAATCAGAACTTCTTCCTGCCCCCACACCCTTATTCTGTGTCAGGTCACATCAAATATTTTGCATTTTCCTCATCACACAGGCCTCATGCTTTTGCACACGCTCTGCCTTCTGCCTCCAGCGCCATTTTCCCTCCCCTTATTTATCTGACAAACTCCTCCTTTCCCTCAAAGCTAGGTCATGTCTCTTCAACTGTGACAGTTACAATGAGCCGGCTAGCTGAGTTCTTTCATTGCATTTTCCTGCTGTTGTTGCTTTCATATTTTCTCTATTACATCATTTGTCATACTGCGTTGCAGTTATTTGCCTACAGTTACTTGTCTCTACATCTTTTCCTTCTTTTTTGAGGCTAGGGACCTTGCGTGTTGTGCTTGCAGTCATATTTTTGTTAAGATTATTTTATTTATTTATTTATTTTTGGCTGTGCCTCAAGTCATGTGGGATCCTAGTTCCCCAGCCAGGGACTGAACCCACACTTTTTGCATTGCAAGTGCAGAGTCTTAACCACCGGACTGCCAGAGAGGTCCCTTCAGTTATACTCTTAATGCTTCTAACAATGCCAAACACATAGTAACTATCCAACTGTGTTTGTCAAATGAGTAATAAATGTCTCTACTTTTTTATCTTTAAAATAAAGCTCATGTACACCTGTGGTGGATTCATGTCGATGTATGGCAAAGCTAATAGAGTAGTGTAAAGTAAAATAAAGTAAAAAAAAAAAAGAAAAGAAAAAAAAAGTGCTTTATTCTGGCCACAGGGAGAAAAATAAAAACAAAGAAAAGTAAAATTTGGTTTGAAAAGAAAAAAAAAAATAGAGAATTTTGGCTTTAAGCTTCTGGCTTTGAGTTTATTATAAAAAATTTCAATTCCACAATATACAGTATATACAAATTCTAGCACTACACAGTTAATATATTTAAGTAGAGTAGTGTAGTACCTTATCTATTTCTATTAGTTTGTACAAAATTGCCCTTCTATTTTAGATATGAACTTATTGACAAGATTTGTCTTTAAAAAGTTTATATCTGCCCATCTTTAAAGGTTTTACATTAGAAGAATTAAAGTTTCTATGTCTGCATTTGTGTTATAGATTTATAGAAACATGTTGTATTTCAACATATATTTTTATTTAACACAAAAATTTTAAGCACAAATTACTTAATTCATTAAAAAAAATAACCTTTTCCATTGAATGCTGTGGTATAGTATATATGGATTTCTTTTGCTAACCTGTATTTCATTTGACTGTTAAAATTGTTTAATGCTTTTGTCATTTCTCCTTACTCACGCCTGCATTCCTCCTAAGAAAAGCATGATGCTGAGCATCAAGATGACAGGTTTCATAAGTAATTATCAAATCAGATTGAGAAGAATGTCAAGTGGAATTATTGCCCTACCTTGTAATACTGTATTCCTTTAAGCTAAAATCAGTTGATGTTAATATAGTCTATGCTCACTGAGGGGAAATTTTTTTTTTATGTAATCATTTAATATAGTTTTGCCCATGGTGGAGCTAACTGTGTTTAAACTTGTTTTTGTAGCATCTCTTCGCTGGATATCGTCTAACAAATTCCCTGGATCATCTGGATCAAATATGATCTATTATCTGGTTGTAGGTGTCACAGTCAGTGCTGGTGGATATTATGTAAGTGATTAAATAAACTTGGGGTTCAGGAATTCATATATTTTACAATCTGTGGTAAAACTCAAAGCAATGTCAAGATCAGGACCTACGAGTAATTGAATATACAAGATTATGAAAAAAGAATTTAAGTATAAAATGCTTAATACCACGAAGTTTGGATGACTTCCAGTAAAAAACAATGTTATTATAAATACGAGTAGTACTAATGGCTGACATTTGAGACCATATTTCAGACTCATGATTCATTTAATAATTACAATTCTTTAAGGTAAGTACTATTAATAACATTCACCAAGAACTGTTTTGAGAGAGAAACTTTTTAAAAACTTAATAGACTTTATTTTAAAGACGAGTTTTAGGTTTACAGAAAAATAAGCAGGAAGTGCAGAGAATTCCCATACTAAGTCACTTCAGTCGTGTCCGACTCTGTGTGACCCCATAGACAGCAGCCCATCAGGCTCCCGAACCTGGGATTCTCCAGGCAAGAACGCTGGAGTGGGTTGCCATCTCCTTCTCCAATTCGTGAAAGTGAAAAGTGAAAGTGAAGTCACTCAGTCATGTCCGACACTTCGCGACCCCGTGGACTGCAGCCTACCAGGCTCCCCTGTCCATGGGATTTCCCAGGCAAGAGTACTGGAGTGGGTTGCCANTTGCCATCTCCTTCTCCAATTCGTGAAAGTGAAAAGTGAAAGTGAAGTCACTCAGTCATGTCCGACACTTCGCGACCCCGTGGACTGCAGCCTACCAGGCTCCCCTGTCCATGGGATTTCCCAGGCAAGAGTACTGGAGTGGGTTGCCATTGCCTTCTCCAATTCCCATATTCCCTCCTTAACCATTTCCCATATTCCCTCCTTAACCCTCTGACCCACTTTTCCTTGTCAACAACCTCCCCTTAGTGAGCTACAGTGTCTTAAAACTGATGAGTCAATACTGATACATTGTTATTAACTGAAGTCTGCAATTTACATGAGAGTGCACTCTTAGTGTTGTACATTATGTGGATCTTGACAAAAATATAATGACATGTATTCACCATAAAGCCTTCCCCGGTGGCTCAGCGGTAAAGAACCTGCTTGCAATGCAGAAGTCTCAGGAGAGGCAGACTCAATCCCTGGGTCCGGAAGATGCCCTGGAGCAGAGCATGGCAATCCACTCCAGTATTCTTGCCTGGAGAATGTCCATGGACAGAGGAGCCTGGGGGACAACAGTCCGTAGGGTCACAGAGTCGGACACGACTGAAACAACTTAGCATGCACACATGCACATTCACCATTTCAGTAGCATACAGTCTCACTGCCCTAAAAATCCTCTGTGCTCCAAGTAGTCATTCTTCCTTCTTTCCCCACAATCTTTTTATTGTCTCCATAGTTTTTATTAGCTTTATATTTTTTTGTTAAAATGTAATATTTGTCATTTTTTTTTTTAATTCAAAACACCCACATATATAACATCAAAAGAATGTTTTCATGCCTGGTTTCCCTTTTTCACACCCTGCCCATAATCACTATAAAACAGTGCTTTTAATAGTACGATTTTGAAGCTAAAAAAAATAAAAACGGAAACAGGGAATTCCCTAGCAGTCCAGTGGTTAGAACTCAGCACTTTCAGAGTTGTGGGCACTTGGTCAGTTCTTGGTCAGGGAACTAAGATCCCCAAAACTGTGCAGTGTGGCCAAAATAATAATAATAATTCTATTAAATTGAATCATTCCTCATTTTGTCATAAACTTTCTAAATTGAAATTGAATCTTTATTATGAATAAAAGTAGAATAAGTATTATTCTTCAGAAACCATAAGACTACACAATCACTACATTTTGGTTTGACATTACAGAGATTTTTAGTCTTAATTACGAGCAGTTTGTAGGACTATGAAGACAATGAAACCAAACGCATATTCTAATCTTCAGGAATTTGAAAGCCTCAAGAATCTAGTAAAGTTCAAAGATGTCATTTTTATTATTGTCCTCCTCTAATCGGCTTTCACTCTTACCTCGATTCCTTTGCTTTTATCATCTTTCCGCTGCTTAATATTGAATTCACTGCCCACGGCTACTCTAGTCAGATATAGGCCACTGGATAAAACAGATTAAACTAGGTCATGTGATTATGTGGGAAGCTGGAAGACTGAATTTCATCTGGACATCTCCACATCCCTAATTATGCTTACTAGTGCCAGACCTGAACCTCTCCAGTCCGCTAAATCTTTCTTTGCAAAAGCAGGAGTAAACTGGACGTTTAGAAACTGGCTACTCGTGACAGCTCTTTCTGAGCTTGTTCTCTGACAGTGGGAGTGGAAATTGGACAAGGCGATGATCTCTAAGTCCCTTTCCACCTCTAAGATTATATAGTTTTAATTTTGAATGTTGGAAGCCTTAATTCCCAAGAATCTTAGGCTACTTTCAGGAGGAAATACAGAATGTGAGGCACTCCAAAAACCTGTATTCTTATAATATTATTCTATCATATTAGAATAATATTATTCTAATATAGAATAATAAATTCTATATTAGATTTAATCCAAACGGAATCTACAGATGTTCTGTAGCCAAGAACACTTTTTCATTTCCAAGTAATATCTACTATGAGAGCCTCTTAAAATCTGAGAAAGGCCTAGGTCACTTCAATTTTTTGAGAGTTCAGCTGTATATTAAAAAAAAATTATTTATTTACCTCTGGCCACCCAAGTGGCATATGGAATCTTAATTCCTCAACCAGAGATTGAATCTGCACTCCCTGCATTGGAAGCGCAGCATCTTAACCACTGGACCGCCAGGGAAGTCCAAGGTCTGGGTATCTTGAAAAAAGAAATGCCAGACTGTGTTTTAAAAGCTGTGGTAGATTTTAAATGCTCATATTTAATAAATGTATAATGTCATTTAGAAATTATTTCCAAAGTCTAACTCTGAGACCCTCTCTTTTAGTCGATCTTTCTTCTACTCTGCTTGATTATGTTAGATTTTAAAAAGCTACGTCCTCTAGGTTGCACATGAGTGTGAGTTATTCTTATATCTCTTTGATTCTACTTTAACAGCTCAATTGTGTTTTAGCCCCTTGAACAATAAGACTAACGTCCTTGGGATGTTCCTGCTGGGATGGCCATTTCAGGGCCGTGAACTTGGGCACAGGTTCAACTTTACTGAACAGCTTTACTGTCCTTTACTGTTCAGCATATTAGTCCTGTAAGCCGTCAGGATCTCCGACCCCACTGGGAAAATCCTCCTTGCTTTTATACAAAAACGTTGACTCTCTTTCCTGCTGATCCTGTTTGCTCTGTGTATTTCAAAGCCAGATAGTTCATGTCAGAATTCACCAAACCCTGAGGGTTGCTTAAGGCCCACTTTTGCATCATTTTCATCATGAGCTTATACATTTTCCATTTTCATAGTCTAATTTTAACATGCCAAGAAATGGTTTGTAACTTGCATAGGAAAATTTCTAATGAGATTAATGATACGATTATTAGAAAGTTAGAAAATGCTACATATACATTTGTTTTTGTTGTTTAGTTGCTCAGACTCTTTTCCAACCCTCCAGCCTCCCCCTGTTCGTGGGATTTTCCAAGCAAGAGTACTGAAGTGGGTTGCCATTTCCTTTTCCAAACAATCTTCCCAACCCAGGAATCGAACCCATGCCTCCTGCACTGCAGGTGGATCCTTTACCACTGAGCCACCTGGGAAGCCCCACATATAAATATACAATTTTTAAAATTTATCATCCTACCACGAAGAGAGAAATCTTTACTAACATTTTTTAAGATAAGATAATACAAACAATATTATCTAACTAGTGAGATTTTCATTTTTATAATATCATTGGAGAAGGCAATGGCACCCCACTCCAGTACTTTGCCTGGAAAATCCCATGGACGGTGGAGCCTGGTGGGCTGCAGTCCATGGGGTCGCTAAGAGTCGGACACGACTGAGCGACTTCACTTTCACTTTTCACTTTCATGCATCGGAGAAGGAAATGGCAACCCACTCCAGTGTTCTTGCCTGGAGAATCCCAGGGATGGGGGAGCCTGATGGGCTGCCATCTATGGGGTCGCACAGAGTCGGACACGACTGAAGCGACTTAGCAGCAGCAGCAGCAATATGAATACAGGCCAGAGATTACTGCTTGAATTGGAAATGAAAAGATGCCTGTACATTGTATCTAAGGTTAAGATAGCTTTATTCCCAATTCTGTTTTGCAAGTAACCTATGGTAAGTCATATTTCTGCTTTTAATGACTAATGCTAGAAATCTTCACTGGGGTCTACAAATCTGTCATTTTGGAAGATCTTTTGAAAACTTCTTATTGTGAGAGAATTGAGTTGAGTTTCATATGCAGTTATAATAACTAATACCAAGACAGTCTATATACCTTTCACCTCATTTCCCCATGCCAACGTGTCTCCTAACTACAATACAATATCACAGTCAGGAGACTCACACTGATACGATCTGTAGACCTTATTCAGATTCCACCAGCTTTACATGCACTTGTGCATGTGTTTACGTGTGTGTGTG
This sequence comes from Neotragus pygmaeus, assembly GCA_006410875.1. Lineage (NCBI taxonomy): Eukaryota > Metazoa > Chordata > Mammalia > Artiodactyla > Bovidae > Neotragus > Neotragus pygmaeus. Next base: position 291,936 of record SJYV01013382.1, on the reverse strand, counting down.
TGTGTGTGTGTGAACACTTGACTGCATGTATTTAGTCCTAAGCAATTTTATCGCGTGTGTAGATTCATGTGTTTACCACCACAGTCAAGAGACAAAACTATTCTTTCATCACAAGGATCTCCAGTGTTGTCTTTTGTAATCGTGCTTCCTTCCCTCCTGCTCTCTTCTCCCTTCCTCCTATTTCCTGGCAACCACTAATCTAGCCTCTATTTCTATATTTCTTGNTTTACCACCACAGTCAAGAGACAAAACTATTCTTTCATCACAAGGATCTCCAGTGTTGTCTTTTGTAATCGTGCTTCCTTCCCTCCTGCTCTCTTCTCCCTTCCTCCTATTTCCTGGCAACCACTAATCTAGCCTCTATTTCTATATTTCTTGTCTTCCCTGGTGGCTCAGAGGATAAAGTGTCTGCCTGCAATGCAGGAGACCTGGGTTCGATCCCTGGGTTGGGAAGATCCCCTGGAGAAGGAGATGGCAACCCACTCCAGTACACAGAGAAGCCTGGTGGGCAAAGAGTCGGACACGACTGAGCGACTTCACTTTCACTTTCGCTTTATCATTTCAAAAATGTTACCCAGCCCTCAAATAACATTAAGTAGATGGAGTCTGAAGATATGTAACCTTTTGAGACTGGCTTTTTTCACTCAGCACGATTTACCTGGAGATTCATCCAAATGGTTTCCTGTACCTATAGTTCACTCCTTTTATCTATAGTTCATCCCTTTATGGCAGAGCAGTATCCCATGTCATGGGCGCACCACAGCCTGTGTAACCAACCAGCCTGTATAGGACTTCTGGACTACTTCCAATTTTTTTGGCTATTACAATTAAAGCTACCATGAATGTGTGTGTTCTGGTTTTTGTGTGTACATAAATTTCTGCTTCTCTGAGATGAATGCCAGGGGATATTTTTAAATGCCTATCAGAATATTTTTTACTCTAGCATAATTTATTACTTTCTTCTTTGTCTTTATCTACTTTATGTGTTTGCAGTTATCTTTGACCTCTCTCACAGCATTTCTTTCTTTTCTTTTTTAAATTTAATTTGGCTGTGAGGCATGTGGATTCTTTGCTCCCCTAGCAGGGATAGAATGTACAGCCCCTGCCCTGGAAGGGAGGAGCCTTAACCATTGGACAACCAGGGAAATCCTTCTTTATTTTTAGAAAGCATTCTACTTAATGACAAAGATTTCCAAGGAGGAAATTAAAAAATAGATGGGGTGTATTGGTTTTTCCTGTTTGAACTGTATATACCTTTAAACTTGGCATGGTGAACCTTCTTGCTCAAGAAATAAATTTAAGCACACATTCACTTTCAGACTTACAAGAGAGTCACATCAGGGAAGGCCAAACGCAGCGATCATGTAACAGATTTGAAAGAAAAAACCAAAGCGGAGCTACATCCACCTCAAGGTAAAGTGAATTCACTATTTTCTTTTTCCTTGAGGCACTGATTTTCATCATCATAGTCCAGTGATGAACACTATTTGATTTTGGCTCCTTTACTTAGTCCAGAATGGGTGTGGGTAGGAGTTCGTTCAAAAAGGAAAAGTCCAACCAAAGCCTAAAGACATTTCGGATGTGTGCGCTTGGTAAATGAAAACATTGTACATGTAAACTGCTGACAAGCACCTTTGACTTCTTTGTGTGATAACATTACTTTTCCCCTACTCAGGCTCCCATTCATGCCTATAAGCTTGACCTTTCATTTCTCTCATTTTTTTTTAAGTTACAAAACTCATTTTGTTTCAGTTTTGGCTAAGACCATCTGTATGCAGTGGCATTAGTAGAGTCAGTCATCTCTACTGAGTCCCTCAATTCAGATGATTGATAAAATGGCAATTAGTAAGAAGAGAAACTTCATATTTTCACCCTAATGTATACTTTTAGCCTTAAAGTGCTTGCTTTATATCATAGTTTCTTCCATTTCAGCTATTACGTCATTATTATCAAATACTATGATCACTATTAAGGGACAAGGAAAATAGCTTCTCATATACCAGTTTTAACCTTTTTTGTCATGAGAACAAAAGGAGAATATTATTGATAAACATATTGAATATAATCATGAGATGGTTGACTATAATAATACCAAAAGACAGCATTTCCATAGCGCTTCCTTGGTTTTAACCGTTTTCACATATATTATTTTAGTCAATCCTCCCAATAAATTTGTTAGGTAGATATTATTAATATAGCCATTTTACAGGAGACAAAACTGAGGTTGAGGGAGGATTAGTGACTCTTCAAAGTCATCAGTAAGTTGATTATTTTCCCATGCTATTGCACGTGACACACGGCCTGTTTATTTTCATGACCTGTATTTGAATAAATAAATACATGTAAATTATTATTTTTTAAAGTTCAAGAGTTTCCAAATGGTTTGCAAAATAGCAGACTCCCATTTCTCCTCTCCAGAGGCAACCAGTAACACCAATTTCTTTGTGTCCTCCTGGAGAGTCTTTACAAATATAACTATTTAGGTTTAATCTTACCTTCCTTTTGTCCTATCACAAATAGTACCATACATGTACACTGCTCTTATCCACTTAACAGACTACCTTGAAGACCGTTTCATATTGGTGCTTATTGATTTGTCTCAGTTTTTAATTTTTATATATTTATTAAAAAAACTTTTTTTGGCGGCAAGGCAGAACACACGGTACCTTACTTCCCTGACCAGGGATGGAACCCACACCCTTGGTAGTGGAAGTACAGAGCCCTAACCTTTGGGCTGCCAGGGAATCCCCTGACTCAGCTTTTAAGATGACTGTAGAGTGTCCACTGTATTCCCGTGCTCTTTAACACTTTGCTTAATGGACTGAATTTTAAAGGTGAAAAAGAGAACCTTGTGGGTGCTGAGGAAGCCAGTCTAGAAGCCCCTGAAGTATCTTCAACGGAAGCTTCTCCGGTGCTTACTGAAGAGATTCCCGATGCTCCAGCTGTGGTCGTGAAAGAGGCTCCCCCCTGTCCAGATGAGGCCGAGGCTGCTCCTGCGGAGACCGTGGCGGTCGGCGCGGAACCCAGGCCAGAGATGACAGGCGCGGCGACCGTGGAGACAGCAGAGGTCAGCACTGAAACGACCTCAGAGGTCACGAGCGCAGCTCCGGAGGAAGCTGCTGCCCTGGGTAGTGATGAAGGTACATCAGAGAACGAAAGCCGTGGTGAATGTGCTGAACTGGAAGAAAATTCTCCAGTTGAGTCAGAATCCTCTGCCGGGGAGGATTTACAGGAAGAAGCCTGTGCAGGTTCTGAAGCCGCCTCAGCCCAAGGCTAATCTCATGCTGATTGACACCTCAGCAAAAAATGCTGTAGAGGGGCTGATAGGTGTTTTTGTAGTTGTAGTAACCTTAGATAAAAAAAAAAAAAAGCTTCTTTTCTGGAAAATGGTATTGTGCCTTGAGGATTTTTGTTTTTGTTATCTACTGATCGATTTCAGAATGGAGAGATTTGAGATTTTACATGTCTGAATAGTTTTCTGCTCTCTGGGATCAGAGTATGACATGGCAGTAAAGAGCTTAAAGAATTTCATCTGTGAATTTAAATTTTATGCGACAGAGATTGAGCTGTCTTTAGAACCTGCATTCACATTAATTTTGCTATAACTCTACCTTTCTTTAATGTATGTAAATCTAGGTTCTTGAGTTTTAATTTGAACTCTAAATAAATTTGGAAAATCTTTAGTCCTTCTATTATTATTCACTCACATCTATATGTATGAATAGTATATATTAACATGCACACATATAACATCACATGAACATTGCAGTGTTATCAAAGAAAACATAATCTATGGAAAACTCTGTGTATGGCAATATGTATATCCTTTCTCCCATCTATGTTACATGGGGACTGTGCCGCTATTTTCCATATTAGCTTAGTTCTCTTTGAGCAGTGTTTATTGAGGACTTACACTTCGTGCTAGGGATCATTCATTCATTCCCATATTCAGCAAGTATTAACTGAGCATGTATAATTTACCAGGCACTGTTTAAGTGCTGAGATTAAAAAAAAAATAATAATAATTCCTGTCCTTCCCAGCTCATGTTCTAGGGTATATATATATATTAATAAATACTCTGTGCTGTGCTTAGTTGCTTAGTCATGTTCTTCTCTTTGTGACCCCATGGACTGTAGTCCACCAGGCTCCTCTGTCCGTGGGGATTCTGTAGGCAAAAATACTGGAGTGGGTTGCCATGCCCTCCTCCAGGGGATCGTCCCAGCCCAGGGATCAAACCTAGGTCAACAGATAATAAATAGTAAGCAAGATAAATAAGAAAACTCTAAACAGATAAATAATAAACAAGATAAATAAAGTAATGAAAGTAAAGGAATCGCACATGTTGGCTTAGGGGTGGGAGTTGTCGGTTTAGGCAGTGCAGCCAGAGAAGACCTTATTGAGAAGCTGTCTTGTGAGTAAAAACCTGAAGGATGTAGAAGGGACCTTGTCATGAGAACATGGGAAGGTAGAGAGCAGCAGAAAAATATTCCAGATGAGAAGACTAAAAGGATCTGAAGCGTGAATGTGTTAAAGAATTTGAGGAATTGCTAGGTGGTCACTGTGTGGTTAAGGTGGAATAAAAAAGAGAGAGAGTAGTGGAGATGGTTTCAGAGAGAAAGAATGGTTATGCAGGGGTGGGCTAGATCACTCAGAATCTAGTCCAGTTCTGGCTGCCCAGGTAAGTTGGGAAGTTGCAGTGGATGCTGTTGGTTCTCTGACTAGATCCCCTTAACTGGGCCAGAACATACACTCCCTGCTGCTGTGAGTGTTACACATACCCTGCTCTAACCTCACCCCTAGTGGCTCACAGTGATGACTGACTACCGTGCTGGTACAAAAGGTGGGGCTGACACCGTGGGACAACTCAGAGCTCCCCAGGGGCTCAGGTTGAAGCTGATTTCTAGCTGAGATTACATCATTGCTTGGCTGTTTCTCCTGTTACATTTTGCTTGCCTCCCTCCTGTTCTCCTGAGAGCGCTCCTTTTAATAAATCACCTGCCTCCAAATTCCTGTTTCAAGCTGTTGCCAGGAAATTCACCTAGGATAATTGTACCAAATGTCCTGGGAAGCAGACCCTAAGAACAGGGCTCTGGAATTGTATTACTTGCCAGCTAGATAGCAATGAGGACCCCATCACTGGTGGTGGGTGGAGGACCGCTAGTCCCTGGGTTTCTGTAACAGTGTGGTTGCTAAGATGTTCACTCAAGGTAAAGTAGGGTAGACTGTAGGTGGAAGGTGGTATACTGGCTGATCTAATCCCTTTGGAATTTGAGAGGTACCAAGAAATAATAACTAGGACTTGATCGTTGCAGAGCAACATTTTATTCTGAAGGACAGAGTGTACCTGGGATCGGTTTTGAATTTGCCTCAATACCAATTCCGCATTAGACTTGTAAGTCTACGGTCTTCGCACAATGAAGGGATGCTGTTTCACTCAACGTTCTGTAAGATGGAGCAGAAATACTACCCAGTGCCACTCTTACAACCTCAAAATACACACAAAAATGCATTATTCTCCACTGTTTCGGTTAGGACGGTTTCTGCTGCAAATAACAGAAACCAACTCAAAACTAAGTAAACAACAGAGATAGTGAACAATCTAACCAGCTCTCCAGAGGTCAGGCAGCTGCCAGGTTGATTTATTCTGTGGCTCAGTGGTCAAGAACCAGGTTATTTCTATTATTCTGCTCTACTATCAAGAATGTTTTGGCTTTATCCTTTTGGCTTTCCTCATAATAACAGGATAAATCACTGTAATTCTAGGTATTTTATTCAGCCACAATAATGTCCACTCAGAATCTTTCAAAAACAAGAATTTCCTCATCTTAAAAAAATATGTATATATATATTTTCTTTTCAATGTTATATGGTGGAAATTTTCAGACCAAAAAATGTAGAAAGAACAGTATAAGAAATCTTCATGTGCTCTCACTCAGATTTACCAGCTATCAACTCTTGGTAAATCATGTATTCATAGTCTCACCCACTTAATCTTCTACCATTACCACTGCCTGTATGTAAAAGAATAATAATTATTATTGTTATTAAATAATAATAACAGTAATAACTATCTAATCAGAAAGCAAATTTCCTCAACTGCCTCATAAAGGATTTTCTCCCTATCTTCAGTTTGTTTTTTGGCTCAGAATCTGAAGTCCACAAATTGCAATTGGTTAATATAAGGAAATGGCAACCCACTCCAGTATTCTTGCCTGGAAAATCCCAAGGACGGAGGAACCTGGTAGGCTTACAGTCCATAGGGTCGCAAAGAGTCGGACACGACTGAGCGACTTAGCTTAGCTTAATATCAATCGAAGAGTTAACTCATTGGAAAAGACTCTGATGCTGGGAGGGATTGAGGGCAGGAGGAGAAGGGGATGACAGAGGATGAGATGGCTGGATGGCATCACTGACTCGATGGACGTGAGTCTGAGTGAACTGTGGGAGTTGGTGATGGACAGGGAGGCCTGGTGTGCTGTGATTCATGGGGTCGCAAACAGTCGGACACGACTGAGCGGCTGAACTGAACTGAACTGATGAGCAGGACTACTTCTATAATGGAGAACTTCATTCACCAACTCTTTGATTATACTGAGGTAGATTTGTAGATTTCATATAGAAAAGATAGATTAAATATTTGGGTCTTCCTTTTTTTTTTTTTTTTGGTGTGGACTATTTTTTACGTTTTTATTCAGTTTGTTACAGTATTGCTTCTGTCATGTTTGGGGGGTTTTTGGCCTCAGGAACTGTGGGCTCTTAGTTACCTAACCATGGATCTTGAGCCAGCATCACCTTCATTGCAAGGTGAAGTTTTAACCACTGGACTACCAGGGAAGTCCTGGATCTTTCTTTTTATTTCCAAGTTTCAAAACATGATGGCTCTCCAGCATGCTCCAAAAGTGACCAATACATTATTTTTTATGATCATTATGAACTCAGCAATTTAAACATAAATTATACGCTTTAATCAATTGCAGTTATTATCCTTATTAATACTCAGATTTCCCATCCTTGACAAATGGGAGATTGTTAAATGCGCTTCCTGACTCTTTTTGACTTAAAACTAGTAGTCTTGAATAGCTTCTTTGCTTTCTGTATATAGGCTATGAAAATCCTATCCCAAACCTGGAACCAGCTATTTCTTTAAGAAGCCTTGCTTTTTTTTTTTTTTTGAAGAAGTCTTGCTTCTTTTTTAATGTGATTGTAGTATTTAAGGATTTAAGTATTGAAACTACAATTTAGGCGACTAAGGGGATGTCCTTTGCTACTGGGTTGGTCATTGTATTTAGGCCTTTAAGTAGACATAGTCATGTCATTTCACATTCCTCCAAACAGCACTCTATGTGAATACTTGTTTCCCGTGAGAGTATATTGTCAAACGTTCAGATTTTTGCTCACATGGTGGATAAAAAATATCTAAGTTTGGGTTTAATTTGCATTTCCTTTATTAACAGTAAGTTGAACATTTTTTCATTTGTTTAAGAATCATGTACATTTCTTTCATGCAAACCATTTGTTCATATCTTTAGTATATTTTCTATAGTGTTGTCAATCCTTTTTTTATTTTTAGAAATTCTTTATGTAACAGAGATAGTAAACTTTTGTCTATGATGTAGACAAAAATATAAATACTTTTTCAAGCTTGTCATTAATCTTCTTCATTTGCTTACAATGTTTTTGTAAAATAAGAGATTTTTAGTTTTTATATAATCAAATTGATTAATCTTTTTCTGTATTGTTTCTGAATTTTGAGCTATGATTAGTGTAGCAGATTGGGGGAAAAAAAAAGTAGCTACACATTTTTCCCTTGTCTGCACAGTCCTGTGAAGTGTGACTTTACATCTCTTCCTGTCAAGAGATGGGGACTATTTTTTTACCTCCCTGAATTTAGGCTTGCCTTATACTTTGCTTGGTAGAATACTGAGGAAGTGACCTCATGAGAGTTCCCCGTCTCTTGGATCTCTGGGACCACTGAGTGGAAGAGCCTGGACTAGTCCATGAGGATGAGAGATCATGTGGAGAAAGAGGCCCCATCTCACACTGGCGCCAGCCACAGATTTGTGAGTGAGGTCCCCCTAGATCAGCATGCCTGATTGCTGCAATTGTGAGTGNAAACCACTGTCATTAATCATTGCAAGACTTGGGTTTTGAAAGCTGCAAACAGCTTCTGTTTTCCAAAGGATAAGAAGAAACAAGCAAACAGAGTTGTTTCATTATTTAGTAGAATGGGTATGCAGTATTGACATACAGATTAAATTTTTAAAGAACCACAGATTTAAGAACCATGACCTAATTTATACCCACAGCTCTTGCAGTGAAAACGTGTGAATCTGTTCTCTTTCTTCTTGGGAGCAATGTCTTCTTGCCCAGGGCATAACCATCTAGTTAATCTGGTCAATAATTAAAATGATTTTTTTTTTTTTTTACGAGAGGGCTGATTTATCTTTGATTTTTTTTTAACGCTTGTCAAATTAGCTGGATAATCACATAAATGATACTTTTCACTTCATGAGACCTGACTTGAATGCAGAACAAATTAAAATATGATTTCCCCTGCCAATTTAGAAAAGAAAAACAGTTCTCACTCATATATTGCTAGATCCATCATCATCTATAAGCAGTGATGGAGAAAACAGTTTTGGGTGGGGGGTAAGCAAACCCACTGTGAAAGTTCTCCTGTCTTTACGTTGGATATAAGATCATCTCCATCGAGGCAGAGTGGTCTATTTGACTCAACTACTATTAAAATTTCTTTAAAAAGTAATGATGAATACCTTCCAATGTCTATTTACACAGATTTCTGACTGAACTGGAAAGATATGGGAAACAAATTTTTTAAAGTCACAAGAGAAACCTCTTCTCCCCTTAAAGTCAAGCAATCCTAGTTGACTTCTCTCATAAATTCAAGAACAAAAAGTAATAAATTGAACATATGAAGGACATTGCTTTTTTTTTTTTTTTAAGTGATGTTTCCTTGCCTTAATGGATTTAGCTGTGGCAGAGAGTCAGAGTAAAGCTGTCTTAACTAAATCTTTGACTGATTATGCATTTTTCCCCTTATTCATACAAGATAGATTCATCATCCCAATTTGTCAAGCTGGCGAGGTTCCAATTAATTACACCCGGCAAACCTCAGCTTGTGCCCTGCCATGTCAGGCCTAATCTAGTGCCTCATTTGCTGGCGGCCCAATGAAGAGGCATCAGAGGTGTTGCTCCTTGGTACTTACCATGATGGATGCCCCTGGCGGCACGGCCTGTGGCAGAGGCGGAGCGGCGAATGCCTCTCTCCTCCAGCCGGGGACTCGCAGCTCCTGCACTAATTTGAGGGCTCATCTGTATAGTGGATGTTGTCGGAGAGTCTATTCTTCACGGCCAGGCTGAAGGCTTTCCCTGATGCTCAGGCTGTTTAAATATCTATGCAGGTTCTACATTTCTGTCAGATTTGTCCTTGCAAAACGGAAAAAAAAAAAAAGAAAGAAAAGAAAAAAAAGGCAGCGTGTCCTCTAGCTGAGTTTTTGAGCTCTAACACTTAGTGGCCTGTGTGTGTGGCAGGAGACAGAGGCATCGAGGGGGTCAGGAGGGTATCTGGGCTCGTGTGTTTCCAGGCCACGTATAAGCAACATCAGGCTCTTGGGATTATGGTGACTTTATTTCATGCTCTTAGTTTATCAGACACTGTTGTTGTTTAGATACTAAATCGTCTCCGACTCTCTCTCAACACCATGGACTGTAGCCCACCAGGCTCCTCTGGCCATGGGATTCTCCAGGCAAGGATACTGGACTGGGTCGCCATTTCCTGCTCCAGAGGATCTTCCTGACCCAGGTACTGAACCCATGTCTCCTATGTCTCCCACATTAGCAAAGGGATTCTTTACCACTGAGTTACCTGGGAAGCCCATCAGGCAATGACCTGATAACAGTTATCATTTATTAAGCAACTTGAGGTCCACAGGACTTTGATATGCATTCTCTAGCGTGTGCAGGAACTCACTTTTGATGGGTGACTAGAGCCATCTGCTATGTCGAGATCTATACTGGCATAAGGCAATGGCACCCCACTTCAGTACTCTTGCCTGGGAAACCCCATGGATGGAGGAGCCTGGTAGGCTGCAGTCCATGGGGTCGCTAAGAGTCGGACACGACTGAGCGACTTCCCTTTCACTTNTTTTTTTTTTTTTTTTTTTTTTGCTTCCTTAAATCCTTTGACCGTCTGCTTTCACACAAAATTAATTAAGGATTCTCTAAATAGAGAACACACCATGAGAGAAAGAAACAATTCAAGATTTTCAGTTTTTCTTTAGTAGAGTGCAAAGTACATAGTGTACTCAGCCACTTCAACTTTTCCTACAAGTGAAAATTTCAGAGAAAGTATCACCTCCCCAACCCGGGGTTTTTCAAATAAACAGATGACTGCCACTGATGAAATTCTTTTTTCAAACATAGTCCAATTATTTAAAAATCACAAAGGTTCTACATAGCATTAAATCTGATTTTCTTTCCAGACGAAATGTTGGAGAATCACCAAGAGGTGGGGAGAGAGAGAAACTATTGTTCCACCACATTCCATTCCTGTTAACTCAACTTGATATATGCGATAAATTAAGTCTGCACCGCAGGTCAGTGAATTTCTATTAACTACTTATTATGGAAGAAAGGAAAGCAGACCAGTCAAGAACTCTTACACATCAGCCAAAGCAAGATGTCACTCTGTTTAACTTTTACAATAAGTGTTCTTCCATCTCACACATGTGAAAGGGAAAAAAAAACAAAAACACCATTTGGCATTTGAGCCCTCATTGCCAATGTGCATTAAGGCAAAGAATCAGCCCAGACTGATTACTTCTGATTTCAAAGGCCAGGGAACTCTCTAGATTTTGCTCAGACTTTGCCGATTTATAATGTCACCATTTTAAGACACGCCTCTAAGGACTCTGACTATATGTGAAGAACCTAAGCCACCCCATTTTGTTTAAAAAGACTCCATTTTTGTAAAAAAAATTCCCGGGAAGAGCTTCTCGAAAATTCCCGGGAAGAGCTTCTCGGAAATCCCTTAACCCCACCCCACTACCTGCGGACCAATCAGAACCCGTGGCCAGCCTGGGGAAATGAAAACCAATCAGAACCCAACACCTAACCCTTCCACAGAAGGTAACCAATTAGACGTCTCCCAACCCAGAAACTCCTGTTTTTCAAATTTCTCCCGCGCGAATAACCTATATAAGCAATGTAACCCAGAGCTCAGGGCTCCTCCCTATAGCCACTGTGTCGTATCAGTGGGAGTCCCAGCTCGAGCTTGCTACTAAACTCTTGCTTTTGCACCGGATATTGGCTCCCTAGTGCTCATTGGGAGATTTCGAAACTTGGGCATGACATATGGACACCTTGCTAAGGTTTATTACAGTTGTAGTCCCACCTGTAGTCTATCTGCTTCTTTCAGGTTCAACAACTGCTGGGTGGAAATGAGGCCTCCACTCAGAGTTAGACCTCAAAGGAGATGGTTCAAGTTTTCTACATAGGAGCTAAATGAGCAAGACCATAGGAGGCCAATCTCTGAGAGGCCTAGCACGAGGACCACGGCTCCTGAAGATGCTAGAAGGAGTTTGGTCCACAGAACTCAGTATCCTGAGCATGCCTGGGATCCTTAGACAAGACGTAGTAGATGACTGGATAAAAAGTAATTAAGCAGGTGGACCTGGTTCTCCCTGTGTCCAGACAGGGAGCCTAAGGACTCCGCAGAGTCTAAGAAAAACTTGGACAAGAAGCTTCTTCCTGGTGCCTCTGTGCAAGGTTGGAAACAAGCCAACTGCCTAGAACACAGACCACAGTCTTCTATCACTTACTTCCTGAGATGCTAGCACTTCAGAGCTCCAAAAACCAGATCTGAGTCTTGGTGAGGATGCCAAAAAATAAATGAAGTATAATAATAATACAATGAATATATTATATATGTNTCCCTTTGGTAACCATAAATTTGCTTTTGATAACTATAAGTCTGTTTCTGTTCTGTAAACAAGTTCATTTGTGTCATTTTTTTCCAATTAGGTTCCACATAGGAGTGCTATCAGATGATATTTGTCCTTCTCAATCTGAGTTACTTCTCTTTGTATGCTGCTGCTGCTGCTGCTAAATCACTTCAGTTGTGTCTGACTCTGTGCGACCCCATAGACAGCAGCCCACCAGGCTCCCCCGTCCCTGGGATTCTCCAGGCAAGAACACTGGAGTAGGTTGCCATTTCCTTCTCCAATGCATGAAAGTGAAAAGTGAAAGTGAAGACGCTCAGTCATGCCCCCGACTCTTAGCGACCCCGTGGACTGCAGCCTACCAGGCTCCTCCATCCATGGGATTCTCCAGGCAAGAGTACTGGAGTGGGGTGTGATCTCTAAATTCACCCAAATGCTTCTGAACTAGCATTTTTCCCACTCCCTCCCAGTTGTAATCTGATTAGAAAGGAGAATGTCATCCTCTGTCCTTCTCTGCCCCGTCAGCAGGTAAAGAAGATGGTAATGGAACCGTCATCATTATGGTGATGCTTTAAACATACATTCCCTTCTGTTAAAACAATATTAAAAATGTCAACATTAATGTAGCAAGATAAATATACCCTGTCTAATAAGAAAGCAAGTAAAGTTGGTTTTGTGTGACTTTTAAAAGTGTTGGTGTTCTCTGAATCAGAAACATGGGAATTTAAAAGGTATTAGGCAGAGTTTTGGATAAAGAAAGTGAGACAAAACTAATTTTCAGACTTACTGCTGTTGAGGTAATAAAAACAAAGTCCTTTTGAACTTGTTTGTTGACTCCCACATTTCTCAGAAGCTTCCATTTACAACCTGCCCACAAATTTTAAACTTGCCCACAAAGCTGTTAGTTTTGCTCCCAATAATTTCAAGTTGTTTCAGGACTGGTTTTCTTTAAGACTAAGGTAAACTGACACTGTTTCCACTGTTTCCCCACCTATTTCCCATGAAGTGACCCAACCAGTCCATTCTAAAGGAGATCAGTCCTGGGTGTTCATTGGAAGGAAGGATGCTAAAGCTGAGACTCGAATACTTTGGCCACTTCATGAGAAGAGTTGACTCATTGGAAAAGACTCTGATTCTGGGAGGGACTGGGGACAGGAGGAGAAGGGGACGACAGAGGATGAGATGGCTAGATGGCATCACTGACTCGATGGACGTGAGTCTGAGTGAACTCCAGGAGTTGGTGATGGACAGGAAGGCTGGCGTGTTGCAATTCATGGCGTCGTAAAGAGTTGGACACGACTGAGCAACTGAACTGAACTGAACTGAACTGAAGGTAAACTGTCTGGATGCGCACTGAAAGTTTTAAACAGAAGAGGGCACTAAGTCAGAGAGCTTCCAACACTAAGCTCACCAGAAATGTGAGAGAAAGAGAGAGCGAGAGGGAGGAGAGAGGGCAGCGTGCTGGCAGGGGGCAAACACGTAGAGGAGGGAGGAGGAGAAAATTGAAGCAGAAGAAGAGAGGCAGGATGGATTGATGAGGATGCAGAATCAAACCCAATTGCAACTGCAAGTAAGGAAGGAAGTAAATATTCATGCGATTTCTCTCTCATGCTGGAAAGCAACTGAGATTTGGTGCAAGGCATGCAGCTTGAGATTTTGTGTGTAGCACTCTGAAGAAAAGAGTGTAGCTTGAGAGGAATGAAAAGAGTGTGCTGCATCTAAATGCTATGTGTTAACAAAGGAAATAAATCACTGAAAAGATTCTGTCTGTGTATTCCCTGTGTTTACATGGAAAAAGGCCAGGTGATGATGAAACACATAGTTTTGGTCTTACTGCCAGTATTAAAAAATTAATTTTTAACATGGAAGTATTTCTGTAAATTTTATTAAGTTCTATCCTAGAAGGAAAAGTACTATACTGTTTTTTGTCCACAATGGAACATTCCTTTACAAATGTTTTGGGGAAATTATTGACAGAAGGGTCAGAGGATTTCACTTTTCTGGTTGAATTTAAAAAGAAAAACTTCATAAAATGATGACTTTGGAAACAGATTTGGGAGTAATACAGATCAAGACAAATATTCCAGTATCCCATTATAAGAATAAGTTTTTTACTTTTTAGGTTGGAAGCTTTCCATTCCTGGGAGAACTGCCCAGATTGTCCCTCCCCTCCTTCTCTCCGGAATGTGCAGACAAGGGTTAACCAACCTCTTCCTGCTGTAAGAAAAGCCGAAAAGACGTTCAGAGCAGCACTGTCCATCAAAAACAGTGCCAGTTATGAGTACAATTTTCAGTGTTTCAGAAGCCACGGGAGAAAAAAAACAAAAAAAGAAACAGGTGAAACTGTCTTGGTATATTTAACTCAATATATCCAAAATAGTATCAAGTCAATATGTTGTCAATTAAAAAAACTGTTATTGAGCTATTTTACTTTTTTGGTATGTCTTTGAAATCCAGAGTGGTTTACACCTATAGAATGTGTTGATTTTGACAAGCCACAATGAAAGTGCTCAAATACCTCATGTGGCTAGTGGCTACTAGACTGAATAGTGCAGATCTGGAACATATTATTTTTTGGTCATGAAAAAAAAACAATGAATCAGTGAAGTGACAAATCTAATAATGTATCTGAAAGATGCACTGCCATCTATGTACCACTTAACTATTAAAATAATTTGTTGAACAGTTTTAAAATACCAAATATCCTTTTCACTCAGAATGTTTACATGTTTCCCCTCCTGTGGGTATTAAGAACAGAAAGGAAAGTTTCAATGTGAAAGTCATTTTTGTTCCCCATTTTCAACAAAATTATTAAACTACTTTAAAATATACTTATTTTTAAATTAGTAATTAATTAATCTAATTAATTAATTTTTGGCTGAGCTGGGTTTCTGTTGTGGCCGCAGGCTTTTGCCAGTTGCTGCAAGCAGAGGCTGCTCTTCCTTGAGGTGCACAGGTTTCTCACTATAGTGGGGTCTCTTGTTATGGAGCAAAAGTTCTGGGGCTTACTGGCCTCAGTAGTGGCAGCTCCTGGACTCCAGAGCATGGGCTCAGTAGCGGCACACAGGCTTAGCAGCTCCACAGCACGTGGGATATTCCTAGACCAGGGATAGAACCTGTGTCCTCTGCATTAGCAAGCAGGTTCTTATCCACTGTACCGCCAGGGAAGTCTTGTTTATTTTTATTTGTTTGGCTGTGCTGAGTCTCAGTCTTGGCATGCAGGATCTTTAGTTCTAGCATGTGGGATCTAGTTCCCTGACCAGGAATGGGACCCAGGTCTCCTGCATTGGGAGCATGGAGTCTTAGCCACTGGGCCACCGGGGAAGTCCCCGAAACCAATTTTGAAGCACAAACTTGAGGAGCATTTCTCCACCACCTAAGAATCTCATAGACACAAAACTCAAAACCGCTAAAGGCAAAGTCTAAGAGACTGGCATCTGAGGAACAGTAGCTGCATTGTAGCCTAAACACAGAAGTCAAGGGAAAATTTATAAGCAGTTTATGTTAGTTTTGTAAATATTATAATAATATTTTAGTTATATTGATGATGCTATTGTGGATCTTACATTTCTCCATAAAGATCAACAGAATGCTGCAAATTTTCTTTCATTGAGATGGTTTCCTCTATTTTTCTTGAGTAATGAAATACAAATGGAACTAGGATATTCAAAATAAAATAACTCAAACAATCCAGGAAATACATATTTTTTAAATTCTATTTTTCATTCATCTACAATTTTACATACAGAATTGTATATGAGTAATGTGGTATTGATTCTGATCGGAAAAACTTTTTAACTTTCCTGAAACTGTAATATGTCTGAACCCTCTCTATGGTTGTGGCGCGTGGGCTTAGCTGCTCTGTGGCATGTGGAATAATTTTTACTGCCTCGTGTTGCTCTGTGCAGATGACTATGTTTGTAATGAATGCTTTGAACTTATAATAGTGAAGTAAAATAAGAAATTATTTAGCATGCTTCTTTACTGAGGACACTTTGGTAGCTGCTTCCTCCACTCCAACGCCAATCCTTTACTTTGGGTACAAACTCAGGTCAGCATCAGATTCTTCTCCCACAGTTATTCCACAGGTGGGATCCCTGGGTTAAATATGGTCTCCCACTGTCTCGGTTGGCTTAAAATAACCAACATCTAAATACCAAAAAGGTCAAATAAAAAACCAAATGTTCATCTGCTTGTCTTTGCTGCCATTTTAACATGGTTTCTTTTCTTTTTTTTTTTCAAAAGTTCTAGTTCATGGATTTATTTTCTTTGTCACTATTCATTTTTACATTTGTTACTTCACAGAGTTAAAGATTTTTTATTTTCACTAANGTTAAATATGGTCTCCCACTGTCTCGGTTGGCTTAAAATAACCAACATCTAAATACCAAAAAGGTCAACTAAAAAACCAAATGTTCATCTGCTTGTCTTTGCTGCCATTTTAACATGGTTTCTTTTCTTTTTTTTTTCAAAAGTTCTAGTTCATGGATTTACTTTCTTTGTCACTATTCATTTTTACATTTGTTACTTCACAGAGTTAAAGATTTTTTATTTTCACTAAAAATTCCCCTCAAAAAAAAAAAAAGAAGAAGGGCATCCTACTCTCCATTTAGGAGTTCCTTTACCTTTCCATTCAGATCTACTTGCATAAATCCCACATTCAGTGAAACAATAAGGTGTAAATGTCTATCGATAGCAAGTGCTTCTTTCCTTTTGCAGGTCTTTCCTCCCTCCCTCCCTTTTCTTTTTCAAAATTTATTCTGTATTTTTTTCCAGTTTTATTGAAATATAATTGACATATATTATTGTTGTTCAGTTGCCCAGTTGTGTCCAACTCTTGGTGACCCCCTCGGGCTGCAGCATACATATAACCCTGTATAATTTTATTTATTTATATGTATGTATCTATTTGGCTGTGCCAGGTCTTTGTCGTGGCATGCAGAATCTTCAGTCTTCATTGTGGCACGCCCACATTTCTAGTTACTGCCTGTGTGATCCAGTTTCCTGACCAGAGATGGAATCTGGACCCCCTGGGCCTGGAATCTTAGCCACTGGACCACCGGGGAAGTCCCTAACATTGTATGATTTTAAGATGTATTAAATAACGATGTATACATATATCACATCATTGCTTAGTACATCTTAAAATTATACAGTGTTAGGGACTTCCCTGGTGGTTCAGTGGCTAAGATTCCAGGCCCAGGGGGCCCAGATTCCATCTCTGGTCAGGAAACTAGATCGCACAGGTGGCAACTAGACCATTGGAAAAGACCCTGATGCTGGGAGGGATTGGGGGCAGGAGAAGGGGACGACCGAGGATGAGATGGCTAGATGGCATCACTGACTCGATGGACATGAGTTTGAGTGAACTCCGGGAGTTGGTGATGGACAGGGAGGCCTGGTGTGCTGCGATTCATGGGGTCGCAAAGAGCTGCACACGACTGAACTGACCTGAACTGAACTCATACAGTGCATCTTTCTTTTTCTAGTCTCCATTCAAGTTAAATGCTCCTGGATCCAATAATGTCCAAGCAGCTCTGGCAAAACTTTGGGCTCAAAAAGTTATCACATGGAAACAGCAGCAGTTATAACCTATCTATACATTTACAGTTCTGCCCATTCACCTAGCATATTTGTATACACACATGGCCTTGTTGTGCCCTCCAAGAGTCAATGATCTGAGTCCTCAAACTTGCCTTCTCTCTCCAGGAAGAAGTAGTGTATGCTCTGAGTGTTGCTTTCTCTGTTTTTCCTCTTTTGAACATTCCTTTTGAAAGGATGTTTATCTTATTTTTTCTCCACCATTGTATATTTAGGAGAATTGAGGATATTTAGATTTATTGTGGGGCTTCCCTGGTGGCTCAGAGGTTAAAGCATCTGCCTGCAATGTGGGAGACCCGGATTTGATTCCTGAGTCGGGAAGATCCCCTGGAGAAGGAAATGGCAAACCCACTCCAGTACTCTTGCCTGGAGAATCCCATGGACGGAGGAGCCCGGTAGGCTACAGTCCACGGGGTTGCAAAGAGTCAGACACGATTTATTGTTTAAGTTATAAGGTAACAAGGCACCCTCATCCATCCTGAGCATGAATTGCGGTAAAGATCCTGGAGCTGGGACAGGGATACGGGCGGCTACATAGTGCTTTGCTGTTGTTCAGTCATTAAGTCGTGTCCAGCTCTCTGCAACCCCATGGACTGCACCACACCANTATTCATTTTTACATTTGTTACTTCACAGAGTTAAAGATTTTTTATTTTCACTAAAAATTCCCCTCAAAAAAAAAAAAAGAAGAAGGGCATCCTACTCTCCATTTAGGAGTTCCTTTACCTTTCCATTCAGATCTACTTGCATAAATCCCACATTCAGTGAAACAATAAGGTGTAAATGTCTATCGATAGCAAGTGCTTCTTTCCTTTTGCAGGTCTTTCCTCCCTCCCTCCCTTTTCTTTTTCAAAATTTATTCTGTATTTTTTTCCAGTTTTATTGAAATATAATTGACATATATTATTGTTGTTCAGTTGCCCAGTTGTGTCCAACTCTTGGTGACCCCCTCGGGCTGCAGCATACATATAACCCTGTATAATTTTATTTATTTATATGTATGTATCTATTTGGCTGTGCCAGGTCTTTGTCGTGGCATGCAGAATCTTCAGTCTTCATTGTGGCACGCCCACATTTCTAGTTACTGCCTGTGTGATCCAGTTTCCTGACCAGAGATGGAATCTGGACCCCCTGGGCCTGGAATCTTAGCCACTGGACCACCGGGGAAGTCCCTAACATTGTATGATTTTAAGATGTATTAAATAACGATGTATACATATATCACATCATTGCTTAGTACATCTTAAAATTATACAGTGTTAGGGACTTCCCTGGTGGTTCAGTGGCTAAGATTCCAGGCCCAGGGGCCCAGATTCCATCTCTGGTCAGGAAACTAGATCGCACAGGTGGCAACTAGACCATTGGAAAAGACCCTGATGCTGGGAGGGATTGGGGGCAGGAGAAGGGGACGACCGAGGATGAGATGGCTAGATGGCATCACTGACTCGATGGACATGAGTTTGAGTGAACTCCGGGAGTTGGTGATGGACAGGGAGGCCTGGTGTGCTGCGATTCATGGGGTCGCAAAGAGCTGCACACGACTGAACTGACCTGAACTGAACTCATACAGTGCATCTTTCTTTTTCTAGTCTCCATTCAAGTTAAATGCTCCTGGATCCAATAATGTCCAAGCAGCTCTGGCAAAACTTTGGGCTCAAAAAGTTATCACATGGAAACAGCAGCAGTTATAACCTATCTATACATTTACAGTTCTGCCCATTCACCTAGCATATTTGTATACACACATGGCCTTGTTGTGCCCTCCAAGAGTCAATGATCTGAGTCCTCAAACTTGCCTTCTCTCTCCAGGAAGAAGTAGTGTATGCTCTGAGTGTTGCTTTCTCTGTTTTTCCTCTTTTGAACATTCCTTTTGAAAGGATGTTTATCTTATTTTTTCTCCACCATTGTATATTTAGGAGCATTGAGGATATTTAGATTTATTGTGGGGCTTCCCTGGTGGCTCAGAGGTTAAAGCATCTGCCTGCAATGTGGGAGACCCGGATTTGATTCCTGAGTCGGGAAGATCCCCTGGAGAAGGAAATGGCAAACCCACTCCAGTACTCTTGCCTGGAGAATCCCATGGACGGAGGAGCCCGGTAGGCTACAGTCCACGGGGTTGCAAAGAGTCAGACACGATTTATTGTTTAAGTTATAAGGTAACAAGGCACCCTCATCCATCCTGAGCATGAATTGCGGTAAAGATCCTGGAGCTGGGACAGGGATACGGGCGGCTACATAGTGCTTTGCTGTTGTTCAGTCATTAAGTCGTGTCCAGCTCTCTGCAACCCCATGGACTGCACCACACCAGGCTTCCCTGTCCTCCACTATCTCCCAGAGTTTGCTCAAACTCATGTCCATTGAGTCAGTGATACCATCCAACCTCTGCTGCCCCTTCTCCTTTTGTCTTCAGTATTTCCCAGCAAGCATCAGGGTCTTTTCCAATGTGTCAACTCTTCACATCGGGTGGCCAAAGTACTGGAGCTTCAGCTTCTGCAACAGTCCTTCCAATGAAGATTCTGGTTGATTATTAGTGGCTAGACAAGGGCATTTTTGGAATGGCATGTATGGGAAGAAGACTACGTGTATTAGCGTAGTGGTGGGAGAGGCAGCAGTCAAAGAATATAGTGAACAATTTTTTTCTTTCAACTTTTTAAAAATTCTTCTGGAAATAGCACTCAAGTTATTTATTGGTCTACTTTCTATCTATGAGGCCCATGGATATGTGAGGATGTGAACCTGAAGCCCACAGTATTTCTCATTTAGCAGATGACTTGAGAGAATAAACCCAGACAAGAGAAGTAGAGAAGCAAGATGGAAAGGGAGCATCCTGAAAGTGAGAGGTTATGTTCCTGTTGTCCTTCCCTGTTCTACGGTTTAGATATGTGAGCCAATAAATTCATTGCCATATTTGGCTAAGCTGGTTCAGTTAGTTTCTGTCATGTGTCATTGGTAGACTAGCTAATTCAATGGGTGAAATGAAAAGTTTTTTCTTCTTTTTTTCCCAAAGCTGCAATGATAGTTCTACAGCTTTCACCTCTAATTCACTCTCAGCACAGGCTATTCATACCATACTGAGAATGATCTTCACATTTCATGGAGGCTGAAGTCCATGGGGTCGCTGAGGGTCAGACACAACTGAGCGACTTCACTTTCACTTTCATGCATTGGAGAAAGAAATGGCAACACACTCCAGTGTTCTTGCCTGGAGAATCCCAGGGACAGGGGAGCCTAGTGGGCTGCCATCTATGGGGTCGCAAGGAGTCAGACATGACTGAAGTGACTTAGCAGCATCAGCAGCAGAAGTCAATTTATTTTATAATTTTAAAAGGCATGGATTTATCCTCTTAGTGTTTTAAAATTTTTAAAATGGTCATGTGTTATTTTTATAATAAGAAAAATGGTTAATTTTGTTCTAAAAAATTAAGTCTTCNAAGGAGTCAGACATGACTGAAGTGACTTAGCAGCATCAGCAGCAGAAGTCAATTTATTTTATAATTTTAAAAGGCATGGATTTATCCTCTTAGTGTTTTAAAATTTTTAAAATGGTCATGTGTTATTTTTATAATAAGAAAAATGGTTAATTTTGTTCTAAAAAATTAAGTCTTCAGATAAGAAAGGATAAAATCCGTATTTCTGTTTGAGGACCCCTAATTTCTGGATAGGTGTTACAGTAAAGCAATCTCCATTTTAAAGTATTTTCCCACATTTGGCTCAAAATTGTTAACACAGAAAAGAAGTTCCCTTATCATTTATTTCGGCTCTCATAGAGAAGGTGGTCTGCCTGGTTTTGTAGACAAAATGCTCCACTGTTTTACTTAAAAGTACTTAAAAATGTTTAGCTCTTATTTTTCCTTTGCTTAAAATTGTATTTAAAGATTCATAATTTTGTAAATAAGCTACCTTTATCTTACTACTACTAATGTAAACCAGGTGGGATTGGGGCCTCCCCACCCTGGTGCTTGCACTCTCATAATGTATAGACTGTGAGAGTCTAGATCCTGCCTTGAGAGTTCTGTGAATCCCAGGAAGCTCTTGCTTCCTCAGGGTTCCTTGGGTTTCTACCTTAGGCAAAGATGGCTATTAGGAGCACTCTCCCCAGTTTTCCACTTGGTTCCTTATCTGACAAGTACTTTGTGATGTTAATAACTTTTCCCCGGATGTGTGAGACTGCTGGAAGGATGAATCTCAGAGGGCGGGGCTGGCTTTCCATCTTCTCTCAACAGCTCCCCCTCCCCCCTCTCCTCCTCCCTCTCCAGTGCAATCCCTTTCTCTTCCTTGTTCAAGGCTGGGCAGTGAGTCCTCTCAGTGAGGTCTCAGCTTCTGAGTAGGCTAAATTTTCCCAACAGAGGAGAGTCTCATTCAGTAAGAGAAAAGATCACACCAGTTGCTAGGAAAAGAACATTTTCCCATTTGTTAAGAGGAGTATTTGACACCTATCTGGGTCAACAGAGCTCTATCTGGCTGACACCTCTGCATCTCATGGACAGGAAAGGTTATTTCAAGATGCTGCTGTCTGACAGTTTCCCAGTATCCATGTGGTCCCTTTGAAAGATGTGAGCTGTAAAAAGCGAAAACCTTCCTAAACAAGTACATGTGTAGAAAAATGTCTCTCTGACAGTGGAGCATTTTATTTTTAAAATTAATTTTTATTGGAATTTAGTTGATTTACAATGTTGTGTTAGTTTCTGCTGTACAGCAAAGTGAACCAGTTATATACATACATATATCGACAATGGAGACTTTTAACTAATAGACTATGACGTCTTTTGACTAAGTCTTCTAGAAACGTTAACTTCCAAAGCTTCAGGTTTATTATTTGTCACATTTTTAAGGTCAGTTGGTATTATTACCTTTATTTAAAAGACAGGAGATCTAAGATACAAAAAAGATTTGTAATCAGTTACAAACACATGATTATATATTTCTTGGTGTCCTGGCGTCATTTCCAAGGTGGTTTCAAACCACAGATGGTGAATTATGAGCTTTAAAGATCAGCTTTTACAGTACAGATGTCCTTAGTAAAACTCAGAGAAGCCAAAGTCAACATTTACCCTCAAGTAATTCACATTCCAACTCTGGTACTTGAATAACTCCTTATTCAGGAAGTTATTCAGCGCCACCTGGGGGAGTTCTTACAATGAAGAACTTTCCTGAAAATGGTAAAGACAGTTTAAGAGTGTAGAAAAGTTATTCAGGTATTCATGAATATACATTTCTTTTATTTATGAACCTGTAAAACTCAAATCAATGTAACTAAGTAATTTGGAAGGGGGCAACATTACCTGATTTTTGACTATTTTTTGAGGGACTCATAAGTACCAGGCACTATTTTGAGTCACTGCAAGGACATAACATTGTGTAAGATACTGTCCCTGTCCCCAGGAAACTTTTAATAGGGAGGCCATAGTAGTGAAATGATAATAATAATAATAACTAACCATTATGGAGTACTTGTTCTATCGTAGGCACCCTTCTAAGTGCTTCTTATCTAAAGCTTTTACAAGTAGAAAAAGAGAGATAAATAATAATAATAGGTAATATTTCCAGAATAGACTTGTGGTTGCCAGGGGGGAGGTGAGTAGAGGAAAGGAGGATTGAGAGATAGGGATTAGCAGATGCCAACTAGTATATATAGGATGGATAAGCAAAAAGGTCTTACTGTATAGCACAGGGAACTATAGGCAGTGGCCTCTGATGAACCATAATGGGAAAGATTATGAAAAAGAATATATATGTATAACTGAGTCACTTTGTTGTACAGCAGAAATTAATCACAACATCTAAGCCAACTATACTTCAGTAAAATTTTAAAAAAATTTTTTAAATAGGTAATATTTATTGAGCACTAATACATGCCATGCAAAAAAGCAAAATGGCTGTCTGAGAAGGCCTTACAAATAGCTGTGAAAAGAGAATTGAAAAGCAAAGGAGAAAAGGAAAGATATAAGAATCTGAATGCAGACTTCCAAAGAAGAGCAAGGAGAGATAAGAAAGCCTTCCTCAGCGATCAATGCAAAGAA
>SJYV01013382.1:211380-267240 GCA_006410875.1 Neotragus pygmaeus | reverse complement strand
ATAACAATTATAAATATATATGCATGCAACATAGGAGCACCACAATATGTAAGATAAATGCTAACAAGTATGAAAGGGGAAATTAACAATAATACAATAATACTGGGAGACTTTAATACCCCACTAAACAGAAAATTAACAAGGAAACACAAACTTTCAGTTCAGTTCAGTCGCTCAGTCGTGTCCGACTCTTTGTGACCTCATGAATTGCAGCACGCCAGGCCTCCCTGTTCATCAGCATCTCTCGGAGTTCACTCAGACTCATGTCCATCGAGTCCATGATGCCATCCAGCCATCTCATCCTCGGTCGTCCCATTCTCCTCCTGCCCCCAATCCCTCCCAAAATCAGAGTTTTTTCCAATGAGTCAACTCTTCACATGAAGTGGCCAAAGTACTGGAGTTTCAGCTTCAGCATCATCCCTTCCAAAGAAATCCCAGGGTTGACCTCCTTCAGAACGGACTGGTTGGACCTCCTTGCAGTCCAAGGGAGTCTCGAGAGACTTCAACACCACAATTTGAAAGAATCAATTCTTCAGTGCTCAGCCTTCTTCACAGTCCAACTCTCACATCCATACATGACCACAGGAAAAACCAGAGCCTTGACTAGATGGACCTTACCCGACAAAGTAATGTCTCTGCTTTTGAATATGCTCTCTAGGTTGGTCATAACTTCTCTTACAAAGAGTAACCATCTTCTAATTTCATGGCTGCAATCACCATCTGCAGTGATTTTGGAGCCCAAAATCACTGTTTCCCCATCGTTTCCCATGAAGTGATGGGACCGGATGCCATGACCTTTGTTTTCTGAATGGTGAGCTTTAAGCCAACTTTTCCACTCTCCTCTTTCACTTTCATCAAGAGGCTTTTTAGTTCCTCTTCACTTTCTGCCATAAGGGTGCTGTCATCTGCATATCTGAGGTTATTGATATTTCTCCCAGCAATCTTGATTCCAGCTTGTGTTTCTTCCAGTCCAGCATTTCTCATGATGTACTCTGCATAGAAGTTAAATAAGCAGGGTGACAATATACAGCCTTGACATACTCCTTTTCCTATTTGGAACCAGTCTGTTGTTCCATGTCCAGTTCTAACCGTTGCTTCCTGACCTGCATACAGATTTCTCAAGAGNTTCCAGCTTGTGTTTCTTCCAGTCAAGCATTTCTCATGATGTACTCTGCATAGAAGTTAAATAAGCAGGGTGACAATATACAGCCTTGACATACTCCTTTTCCTATTTGAAACCAGTCTGTTGTTCCATGTCCAGTTCAAACTGTTGCTTCCTGACCTGCATACAGATTTCTCAAGAGGCAGGTTGGGTGGTCTGGTATTCCCATGTCTTTCAGAATTTTCCCCAGTTTATTGTGATCTACACAGTCAAAGGCTTTGGCATAGTCAATAAAGCAGAAATAGATGTTTTTCTGGAACTCTCTTGCTTTTTCCATGTTGCAGCAGATGTTGGCAATTTGATCTCTCGTTCCTCTGCCTTTTCAAAAACCATCTTGAACATCAGGAAGTTCACAGTTCATGTATTGCTGAAGCCTGGCCTGGAGAATTTTGAGCATTGCTTTACTAGCATGTGAGATTAGTGGACTCTATTTTATATCATTGCATATTCTAATTTCTAAAATTATAGCACATTGATTTTTGGATGCCAGTGTGTATCCCCATGGTACTTCTCCAGTGGTATAGTGGGAACGAATTGTCCTGCAATACAGAAGACACAGAGATGCAGGTTCAATCTCTGGGTCAGAAAGATCCTCTCGAGGAGAGCATGGCAACCCACTCCATTATTCTTGCCTGGAGAATCCCATGGACTGAGGAACCTGGCGGGCCACTGCCCAAAGGGTCACCAAGAATTGGATATGACTGAGTGACTAAGCACGCACACACATGTATCCGTGCTTCTTATGAAAAGCATATAGTAGTTCATGTTTAAATAGCACTTTTCTTTCCAAAGCAAACCTACAAAGATGACCTCAATTTTTCCTGTACATATTCTAGTGTTTCTTTATCTGATCAGTCTCACGTAAGTGACAAATCTAATCAGACCACGATGCAACTCTATATTTTGTTGAAAAATAATGACTTGGCGTGATCAGCCTTCTTATCCCCTCTAGGTACTTATTTGGAACAGTAGGATTTTCCTTTGATACTAAATGACTCCTGGAAAGGATTCTTTCTACCTGGGAGATGAAGGTTCTCTGAGAAGCAGGGTGAATAGAATAAATAACTAACTGTTTCCATCTTCAGTGTGATGCTAGACAAACCATCTACATGTAAAGTGTTATCCTTTATCTTCATTTGACCCCACATGTGACCATATGTAAACCTCCACTTTCCTATCCAGTTCGTGATAATGCTGGGAAGATTGTTTGGTGTCTATACTTCAACTGTACTTTATACAGAATGATAGTATTATGTATTTTAATCAGTTTTG
Source organism: Neotragus pygmaeus (assembly GCA_006410875.1). Lineage (NCBI taxonomy): Eukaryota > Metazoa > Chordata > Mammalia > Artiodactyla > Bovidae > Neotragus > Neotragus pygmaeus. Next base: position 264,806 of record SJYV01013382.1, on the reverse strand, counting down.
ATTATTTCATACTTAACAGTACTAGTTAAGCATTCCTATTAAGAAAATCCCTTGCTGCTGCTGCTGCTAAGTCGCTTCAGTCATGTTCGACTCTGTGCGATCCCATAGACGACAGCCCACCAGGCTCCCTGTCCCTGGGATTCTCCAGGCAAGAGCACTGGAGTGGGTTGCCATTTCCTTCTCCAATGCATGAAAGTGAAAAGTGAAAGTGAAGTCGCTCAGTCGTGTCCGACTCTTCGCGACCCCATGGACTGCAGCCTACCAGTCTCCTTCGTCCATGGGATTTTCTAGGCAGGAATACTGGAGTGGGTTGCCATTGCCTTCTCTAAGAAAATTCCTTAGAAATTTCAAATACTAACAGTACCAGTGAAGGTTTATGATTATCTATTTGAATGAAATGTTTTAGAAAACCGTTAATTGCTCCTTAAGTTGAAATACAATTATTTAATTTATTGGTAAAGTGAGAATGAAGATAAAACTGAAATGGTTTAATTTCAGTTTTATTATTCAATTATTTATTCTATCCACTGTGCTTTTCATTTGATACTTTCATCAGTCCTATGAAGAGGGGCATTATTATGCCATTTTACAGGTGAAAGATCCGAGGTCCTTAAACTTAAACTTCTGTATCAGCACACACACATTTTGATCATTTCTCTGAGAACGTTGTTTTGCTAATGTCATAAACAAAGTGAACTACTGCGGCAAAACTACTGAGAAACCAAACGACCTGTTAACCAAAGCCAATGACCAAATGAATGACTTGGCACTGTGGAAATTTATTTTTCAGTTATAGTTTAAGCATGAAAGAAGATGCAAGCTCAAATTGGTCAGAGGAGTAATAAAGAACATATGCAAGTGACTCTTTGGAAAATGTTCAACTGACTCAAGTCTATAGAACCAGGCTAAATTTCACATGTAAAAAAAAAATTAACTTATATAAGGCAGAAAATTAACTTATATAAGGCAGATCCTGGAAGCCTCTGCTCAGAAGCCTGTCACATAGTTTGTTAAATATATTCCAAGTAACAACTTAATTCTTAAGACTAATAAGACATCAGTTCAGTTCAGTTCAGTCACTCAGTCATGTCCGACTCTTTGCGACCCCATGAGTTGCAGCACACCAGGCCTCCCTGTCCATCACCAACTTCTGGAGTTTGCCCAAACTTACGTCCATCGAGTCAGTGATGCCATCCAGCCATCTCATCCTCGGTCGTCCCCTTCTCTTCCTGCCCCCAATCCCTCCCAGCATGAGGGTCTTTTCCAATGAGTCAACTCTTTGCATGATGTGGCCAAAGTACTGGAGTTTCAACTTCAACATCAGTCCATCCAATGAACACTCAGGACTGATCTCCTTTAGGATGGACTGGTTGCATCTCCTTGCAGTCCAAGGGACTTGCAAGAGTCTTCTCCAACACCACGGTTCAAAAGCATCAATTCTTCAGCACTCAGCTTTCTTCACAGTCCANAGGATGATGACGATGATGGAAAAAGAAGCCACAGATGACTTTAGCATCTGTTTATTAGGAAACTTGTGTAGGCGATAGTGTGGTTTACGGAGCTAAGCACAGGAGAGGTCATACTTTGGGGGAGGTAGCAGAGAAAAAATTTAGTTTGGGACTTACTGGGTTTCTCTCACTTTTATTCATCCCACTTAATGGCTAGTCCAAGTGCTCTGATTGATTTCTCTGGAGTCATTCTTGACTCTCTTTCATTCACACCCGATATCCAGTTCGCTATCCAATTTTGCTTCTTTTGTCTACAAAAATTTCTGAAAGCTCACTGTTGACTCACTACTGCTCGGTCCTCATCACTGTCACTTCCCACCTGACTGTGATATTAGCTTCCGCACTGATGTCTCCTTCCGCCTTGTCCTCCTGCCTGCTCTCAGTCCAGCATCTGGTGAGTGATCCTTTTAATAATCAAGGCGTCTCTCTGCATAAAATCCTCCTCCCTGGATAAAAGTCGGAGTCCTCAGAGAGGGTTTCCCTTTTCCCATCGTCCCTTTCTCTCTCCTCTCTGTCATCATCTTCTGTCTTCCTTTTACTCACTTCACTCCAGCTCTATTGGTGATATTTGAACCACTCAGGCTTATTCCCTCTTTAAGATCTTGAATTTTTCCTCTCCTTTCACTGGGGAGCTCCCTTGAGTCCTGCCAGTCATTGGCACAGCTCATTCCTACTTCCTGAGTTTTCACTCGTGTCACTTTTTCAGTGAATTCTTCCTTGATCACCCAGTTTGAAATTGCAACCCTCTTCCTTGCTGAATATTCTCTCCCTTTGGCTCATTTGTCTCCTTAGCCTTTATCACCATCTGCACATGTGTAATACATATGTTGCTTATTTTCTTCTCTCCACACTGGAATTTAAGATGCATAAGAATAAGGACTTGTGCTTTTAAAAATATATATTTATTTTTTATTGTGCTGGGTCTTCGTTGCTGCACAGGCTTTTCTCTAGTTGCAGCGAGTGGGGGCTACTCTCTTAGTTGTGTGCGGCTTTCTCATTGTGGTGGCTTTTCTTGTTGCAAAGCACGGGGTTGGGGGGGGCCCTCAGTAGTTGCAACATGTGAACTCAGTAGTTGCGGCTCCCAGGGCTCTAGGGCACAGCTTCAGTAGTTGCGGCGCACAGACTTAGCTCTGTGGCTTGTGGGATCTTCCTGGATCAGGAATTGAACCCTTGTCTCCTGCATTGACAGGTGGATTCTTTACCACTCAGCTACCAGGGAAGCCAGGACTTTTGCTTTATTCCCCACTGTAACTCTAACTGAAAACTACTAGTACGTAAAAGGCACTCAATTAATATTTATTGATTGGTTGAATTAATTAATGTAGTCCTTGGGATATCCTGGACTAGATGCGTGCTGTTTAAGTTTGCAGGGAAGTATAGGCAAGAAAATATCTAGTAGACAAACTGGCACCCATAACATAGTTTAGATGGAAGAGAGATTTGAGTGAAGCCAGGGCAGTGTCTAGGATAGTTTAGAGAGAGTGTGAAGCTCTGAAGAGGACTGGGGAGGGATGGCATACTGAAAATACCTGCCAGGACTGACTAGAGAGTTACTCTGTCCTTAGAGTTATCCAGGCGGGAACCCTAGTCTGGGCCTTGTGCTTTATTTTTTTTAACATTTTATTTATTTTAACTTTACAATATTGTACTGGTTTTGCCATACGTCAACATGAATCTGCCACAGGTGTCCACGTGTTCCCCATCCTGAACCCTGCTCCCTCCTCCCTCCCCATACCATCCCTCTGGGTCATTCCAGTGCACCAGCCCCAAGCATACTGTATCATGCATCGAACCTGGACTGGCGATTCTTTTCTTACATGATAGTATACATGTTTCAATGCCATTCTCCAAAATTATCCCACCCTCTCCCTCTCCCACAGAGTCCAAAAGACTGTTCTATACATCTGTGTCTCTTTTGCTGTTTTGCATACAGGGTTGTCGTTACCATCTTTCTAAATTCCATATATATGCGTTAGTATACTGTATCGGTGTTTTTCTTTCTGGATTACTTCACTCTATAATCGACTCCAGTTTCATCCACCTCATTAGAACTGGTTCAAATGTATTCTTTTTAATGGCTGAGTAATACTCCATTGTGTATAGGTACCACAGCTTTCTTATCCATTCGTCTGCTGATGGGCATCTAGGTTGCTTCCATGTCCTGGCTATTATAAACAGTGCTGCGATGAACATTGGGGTACACGTGTCTCTTTCAATTCTGGTTTCCTCAGTGTGTATGCCCAGCAGTGGAATTGCTGGATCATAAGGCAGTTCTATTTCCAGTTTTTTAAGGAATCTCCACAGTGTTCTCCATAGTGGCTGTGCTAGTTTGCATTCCCACCAACAGTGTAAGAGGGTTCCCTTTTCTCCACAGCCCCTCCAGCATTTATTGCTTGTAGACTTTTGGATCGCAGCCATTCTGACTGGCCTTGTGCTTTAGAGGATCTCATCTGGCCTTTTTCCAGCTTTACCGCTCCTGATAGGATGAAGATTTTGAGGGACTAGTCCATCTGGAACCCATATCTAGATCAAGCTAAGAGTATTTGTATCTCCAAATTTCCTGTCCACATGGTCCTACACAGGTCTCTTCCCTGATTCTCTCTTCTTAGACTGTACCACATGTATGTATCTCTGGCCTGAGGCAACTGTTTGCAGGCATGTAGGCAGAGGTTAGACATGTTGCTGGGATGTCCACATGTATATATATGAGTCTCCTTGTAGTATGGAGTGGAGCCAAAGATGGGATGAGAAAAGGGCAGGCTGCAGGGCGGTGGGGAGTATGGTCTTCCCATTCCCCATCCTTTTCCCCCAATTGATGTTGAGTCTGAGAATGCCAGATCAGAACTTAGCCTTTTAAGTTTTTATAAAAAGTATATATGTCAAGATAGTGGGATAGAATAAAATTTACTAGCTTGTTAGTTTGGTTTATACCTTTAAAATATTTAGGCACATGGTATATGGGCTTACATTTGTACTCTTAAAGCTCCTTGAAAACTAGGGGTGGGTCTGGAATAGGAAATTGAAAAAGAGTATCTGGAGAGGGAGAAGATAAATTCAAGGTAGTTTCAAGGAGGGAATGAACAACAATGTCAGATGTTTCAGAGACATTAAGTAAGTCCTATGAAGACAGAAATGTATCCTTTGGATTTGATAACCAGAATTTAATAAATATTTCACTTGGTGGTGATGGATACTAAACTTCTGTAGAAGGAACACCTGAGAAATCAGAAAGTGGAGGCACAGTTTAAATGATTTTTTTTTTTAAAGTAGAACTGTATCTGAGAAAGGAAGGAATTAGAGGGCTATGCAGGGTCATGGAGGAGTCACGTTTACAATGAAAGGGTCTTGACTTTCCTGGCGGTCCAGTGGTTAAGACTCCATGGTTTTACTCTAGGGGTGTGGATTAGATTCCTGGTTGGAGAACTAGGATCCCACATGTTGTGTGGCATGGCCAATAAATTAAAAAAAAAAAAAGAGAGAGAGTCTTATAGATATTTAGATGTTGAGGAAAATAAGCCAGTGTTAAGAAAGAGAAAAAGAAGGAAAAAGAAGAAATAATTGATGGAATGAGGCCTATGATCCAGTGCATCGGTCAGTAGATCAGTTTTAGAAAGCAGAAGGGCTTTTTGAGGAGGCTTGGAGTGTTTGGATTTGTGTGAATGCTGACTTTTGAAGAGTGAGCAAAAAAGTGAATGGCAGGAAAGTTTAACAGGCAATAATATAGTAATGTTGTTCAATAGTAGTTTTCTGGGTTAGTCTGTTGTTTTAATTTAAAAATTTAAGTTTAAATTATTTTTTGTTGAAATTAGTCTTTTTAAACTTGATTTAATACTCCTGGAGTTCTGGAGTTATACTTGGATCCATGTGTTAAAATCCTCCTATTGGCTGATTGAAATATAGCCCATAATGTGGGGTATAGGCTGTGTATGTGGGAATCTGTTGTTATTCAATAATTGTCATTTAGTGATGACTTAAAACTTAAAAGTCTGATAAAAAACTTTTGATTCTTCAGTAGTTTAGAAATAATTTATTATGTTCATTATAATATGTGTGCCGTCAGGCTTGGAGATGATTTGTTGTAGTAAGTACATATTGTCTGAATCACAGCTATTTTGAGTAAAATATTTTTAATACAATTATATTAATACTGTATTTTTCCCCCCACTAGTAGTTCCAGGGAACTGCTGGTTTATATTCTAACTCTTGCCAAATTGTGAAACTAGTGAGGATGCTTAGACTACTTAACATTCAAATTGTAAGTAAAATTTATTTCTGCTTTTATTATCTGTATGATTAGAAAACAGAAATTGAAAATAATTGTTAGCTTATGTGATGATAGTGAGATTCAGTGTGATGGGATTGAGGATTTTTCTTAGTTTTTATTCTTAAGATACAAATATTTCCTATCCCATTTTCTGTTGATAAGATGAAGAAGAAGACAAATGGTACTGAATGGGTCTTAGGTAGTGAGGTGAAATTTCTGCCTTTTTTCAGGAATTTTCTATTTGTTGTAGAAGTTTATGGAAATTCTTTATTATTTTATTTTCATATTTAATATAGTACTTGTAATTAATGGAATGATTAATTAGAAATGATTATTTTCTCTTTAAATATGCTTAGTTTTTCTGTACTCTTAAATTTTTGTGTGGAAAATTCTATTAAAAAGCCCTGTGATTTCTTTGTGAAATATTTAATGTACACGAAAATCAAATAAAATATAACTTTTTAAGAAATAATCTAATACATAAATCAAGATGATGTACATATTGCTGTTCATCTCCACTAGGGGAAAAAAACTTGTATTATATTTACTTGAAACCATTTGTTATATTGCATTTTGAATCAATAACAAAAAAGTTATTGAAGAAAGAATGAGAAAGTAATATTAAAGGCATTCCAAGTCAATTCACTACTTTATTTTCAAACTATTGTATTTGAAAGTATAAGTAACTCAAATTAATCTGTTTTACAGACCTTGTAAAGTATACAAAATGTGAACACAAAATGAGCCTGCTACTGTAAGCAAAATATAATTCTAGTTATTTATATACATACATAAACAACATAAACATAAATTCATATACATAAACAAACCAAATGAGCCAAGGAAGACTGAAATATTTACAAACCAATACATCTTTTAGTTTGTTAAATAGGTGAATACTTTTAGAAGTTGTCTTGGTCCAGCACATTTTATGTCTTTAGTGCATAAAATTTTTTTAAATTTCAGAAATTTTTACCAAAATATTTCAGGAATAATAGTACATCTTCATAAGGGGAGAAAGTTGTAATATAAATATCATAAGATCACCAATGTGCAATAGCTTGGTAAGAACTGCAGATTGTGAACTTGAATGCTCTAAGAGGAATGCTCATAACTGCCCTCTTTTGACACAGAGCTGTATAAGCCTAGCTCTTTTTTTCTCAGTTTATAAAAAGGTTAAAAAAAATTTATTGCAAAATAGTTTGTGCTGCTTTATATCCTTGTATTTTTTAAAATAATTTTTCAAATTCTTCTTCTTTTTAGGCTCTCTGGTTAATCATCTTAAGAAGAATGGATTTTTGGATGTCAACTCTACTCCATCTCTATTGACTTTTAAAACATGATAATGCAAACCTATAACACTAACAATCATCCATGAACCTTTAATTACATTGATTGGTAGCGTTTGAAGCTTCCTCAGGGAGTAAACAATGACATCAGCAGTGGTTGACAGTGGAGGTTCTATTTTGGAGCTTCCCAGCAATGGAGTAGAAAATCAAGAGGTTAGCCATCCAATGTATTAAATTTCTTTTTTGTTTATAAAATCAATGCACGAACTAATGAACTTAATGGGAAACAGGTATTTGAGAGCAGAAATGTATAGTGCATGAGACTGTATATCTCTGTCATGGGTCCTCATATAATTGGGTACTAGAAGCTTGAGGGAGGTAGTGCTGGGCCTGAGTTGCCTGAGTTGTTGGAACTTCCATATATTGGAATGAACTAGGAGGGAAAAAAGAAAGAAGACTATAGTATTAATTGAGAAATAGATTTAAATCTGATAAAATCCATTGTTTTGGATTTTAGAGTATATAGGTAAATACGGTATCTAAATACCTAAATTATATTCATCTTACTTTAGAATTTTATATCTCTTTTTGTTGTTACCTTTGTCTTTTGATTATTCTAATTCATGTGGGAATCCATTGTATTTTAAGTACGTATTATTTATACTTAAGAATTTAATTTAGATAATTTGTAAATCAGAAGAGAAACTCGGTTTTGAAATTTTATACTTGAAGAATTTTGCAATGTTAGTGTATTTGTTGTTGTTGTTGTTGTTATTGATAACATTAAAGAATAAGAGATAGGAGTAGAAAGCAACAGTACCTGAAATACATGGACTTTCAGGGCCTGGCTTTTATTCCTACCATTCAGTAAAGACTGACTATTGGGAATTATCTAAATTAAAATATAATAATACTGTCACAACAATGGTTAAATATTTGGCCAGAGATAAGATGGGGAAATGGAGGGAAAAAGTCTGTTTTTTCTATATTCTGTGGCAGATACTGCTGTTACTGGTACTTAGTATTATGACTGAGATACAAATTAGGATGGTCAGGCTGTGTGCTCTGGGTCTGGACTCTTTTTTCTTGCTTGCTTGGTGTCTGTTCAGAGGTCTGTTCAGTCCTCTGAGATAGCTATGGGCAAATTCAGTGGGTTTGTTTTCAGTGGACTTGGTAACTGAAATATCCCTGTAGTATTTGAATCTAAAACTGTTTCAAAATCTACTGAGAGAAACAAAGGTAAAGAACATGTTTTATTCTCATAATCAATTTCTGCTTCCTTCTTGAAGTTTCACTTTCTGTATGATCACTTCCAAGTATGATTCACCCAAGAAATGAGAGACTTGGGATTTCTATCCCCTCCAATATCATCCAGGACTTGCTTTTTCAAGTACTTCCCTTTTGCCCCATGGTTTTACTCTGCTGATATTAATTCTATGAGGGAAGCTGCTAAGAACAATTGGCAGAATATATGTACCTTGTGGTGACTGGGTACCACCATTATGGAAAAATGAATTTGTTTCTGGAAGATTCTCTATATGTCCTTTCATTTACATGAACCCCATGTGTTCATGGCTTGACAAACTATTTGTTACCAAAGAAAGAATCTGACAAATGAAAATAATTTTGTCAAGACATTATTGACTAATGATTTATGCAGTAGTCTTAAAAGGTGGTCATAGGCATTTTAGGAAGAGTGGCACCGGAAAGAAGGAAACTATTCTCGGGAACTTTTTCTTCACATATGTCATGTGGATACCTACTTATTTTCATTTCATTTATTCCCTCAACAAACATTAATTGACCTCTTACTGAATGTCAGTTACTTTTTTAGGCGCTGGGGATGAAGTATTTCAGAATGGCTGTGAAGAATAAATCAGGGCTAGAGATAGATAGAGAATTGGTAGGGTATTTTGATTAGAATGGACAAAGAAGGCTTCTCTGAGCAGGTGGCATTTTAGTGTAGACCTAAATAGCATAAGGGATTGAGCTGTAGAAACACCTGGGGAAGAAAATTCCTGGAGGAAAGAAAAGCCACTAGTTTCTGTAGTATCTCCCAAGTTTTTAAAATGAGTTTTGGGGATAGTGGTATTTGAAAGATAGAATTTTGTCTTATAAGCTACTATTCAGGAATGTATTTATAATATATATCTATACTACTTATACTTTAAAATGTAGGCTGGGGTGGGGAAAAAATGACCTTATTACCTTAGCTTCAGAATCTGAAGAAGAAATAAATGTTTAAAATAGGATGGACAACACATTTTAAATCAGTTATACCCCAACAAATTTTTTTAATTATTAAAAAAGTGGTGGGCATGTGGAGAGTTATTAGTGATGTTTAGGCTTTATTTCTTATAATTTCATTCTTGATTATGTTTTATATGAATATTTTATAAAATTAGGATAATCCTGTTTCTGACAAAGAGCAAAAAAAAGTAGACTGTAATCTTATTGAGTGTGGATACAAAAATCATAAATAAAATAGTAATACATTTATAAAATATTCATATATTTAAAAATCCAGTTACCAAATAGGATTAGATACATAAGGATATCCAATTTTAAGAAAACAAGTAATATATATCCCTACTAATATGACATATGATATAATGGTTAGGATAAAATACCTGATGAAATAGGATTTTATGAAGTTCAATATATAAAAACTATAAAATATGTGTATATTTCCTAACATTCTTTTAAAAATTATATAAATCAAGAGGTAGAATCCTATTTAATGGTGAAATACTGGAGTATTTTTTCTGAAATTGGAGAGAAAGTCAGTATGGGCACTACTATTATTTAATAATTTCCTATAATCAGACAAAATAATGAAAAAAAAAATATTAAAAAGACCAAATTGCTGTTTGTAGATAGTATGACTTACCACCTGGGAAAACCAAGGGGAAAATCCATGAAAACCCATTAGAACTAATAAGAGTACCTAATAGTTTGGTGAGTACAAAATTAACATAAATATATCTTGCTTTCTTTTAAGGACTGTAATTAGTTAGAAAAAAATCATGGAAATTGTATTTCAGAAAATTAACAAAAATGAATAAAATGTTGAAGAATCAAAGTAAAAGATATATAGGATTTGTTTGAAGGAAACTAATTAATGATACTTAAGTAGACTTTAATAAACAAAGAGATATATTTTGTATTTGGGTAAGAGAAATGGGAATGGTCAGTATTGTGGAGGATGTCAGTCCTCCAATTAATCTATATATTTAATTCCATGTCTATCAGATGTTAGGGCCAGTTGGGGGAAATTGATCATATGGGCCTAAAGATTGTATGGAAGAATAAACATAGAGGAGTAGCCAGAGCAGTTTTTGAGAAGGAAATACATATCATGTAGGTCTCATAGAAATGGGGAATTAATGCAGAAAAAATAAAAAAAGGATTTAGGTATATTTCAAAAACAAAATGAATGCAAGTTTTAGAGAGCATCTGCTTCCAGACAAAGAAGATTGGGACTTCTTCCACTTCAGGTTGTGATGGAACAATTGAAACAAGATTTGTACTCCAACCATAAACAACTAGGAAAATGAACAAAACATATAAGCCCACAGTTTTTATTTGTGCTATCCCTCAAAATTCATATGTTGAATCCAAACTTCCAAAGATGATTATCATTAGGAAGGTATTAGGAAGTAGGGCTTTAGGAAGGTGATTAGGTAATGAGGAAGGAACTTTTACAAATGGGGTCAATACTTTTATAAAAGGCTCTAGGGGGAAAAAAAGGGTCTAGAGAGACCCCTTGCCCTTTCTGCCGTGTAAGGACAAAAGAAGTCTGTGACTTGGAGGAAGGCCCCCACTCAGTCATTCTGGTACCCTGATCTTGGATTTCCAGCCTCCAGAACTGTGAGCAATAAATTTCTGCTTTTTTCAGCCACCTAGTCTGGTATTTGTTAGAGTAACATGAATGGATTAAGACAGTTGGACCACAGATGGTGCAAAACTGTTCTTCCTGAGAAATGATTGCCCTGGCTTACTGCTTGGACCTACCTTCTGGAAAAACATGGGAAGGAGAAATCCAAGCAGAACATAGACAGTCTCACTGTATTGAGGAAACCAAAATTCGGAATTTGGAGAGGCTAATGCAACTAAAGATGTGAAAACAATGGAATAGATGGGGAAACAATGGAACAGATGGGGAAACAGTAGAAATAATGCAACTAATAGATGGGGAAACAGTGGAAATAGTGACAAACTTTATTTTTTTGGGCTCCAGAATCACTGCAGATGGTGATTGCAGCCATAAAATTAAAAAACACTTGCTCCTTGGAAGAAAAGCTATGACCAACCTAGACACCATATTAAAAAGCAGAGGTTTTGCCAACAAAGCTCCGTCTAGTCAAAGGTATGGTTTTTCCATTAGTCATCTGTGGATGTGAGAGTTAGGCTATAAAGAAAGCTGAGCACTGAAGAATTGATGGTTTGGACTGTGGTGTTGGAGAAGACTCGAGAGTCCCTTGGACTTCACAGAGATCCAACCAGGCAATCCTGAAGGAAATCAGTCCTGAATATTTATTGAAAGGACTGATGCTGAAGCTGAAACTCCAATCCTTTGGCCACCTGATGCGAAGAACTGACTCATTGAAAGAGACCCTGATGCTGGGAAAGATTGAAGGCAGGAGGAGAAGGGAAAGACAGAGGATGAGATGGTTGGATGGCATCACCAACTCGATGGACATGAGTCTGAGCATAGCTCTGGGAGTTGGTGATGGACAGGGAAGTCTGGCATGCTGCAGTCCATGGGGTGGCAAAGAGTCAAACATGACTGAGCAACTGAACTGAATGCAACTAATTTGAGGGGCAGAGTATCTGAAAGGAAGAAGCTGCCCAGAGGAGGAACTCAGAACTCAGCATTTGGTTCCCCTAGCTGAATGAGTTCCCAGGTGTAGTAAGAAACTCCACGAAGCCAGGCAAAGGATGATCAGAAGGATGTAAACTCAGGAACCTACTGAAAAAAATCTACATAGTTCACTCAGGGCTGGAAGATGCTAGAGTTCCATCCAGTTGGAAAAGAGGGTTTTTGTTAACTGCCCAGGGCACTCATTAAAGATTTCAGAAGGGTCATGCCTACGTAAGTGGAGCTAAACTAGCTCTGGAATAAAGGGGAGTCCAAACTTGCTCTAGAAAGATTTCAAAATAAGCCTTGAAAATTGATCCATAAGTAGCATAACTGTCATAGTAAACATTATTAAAATAAGACAGCAATGTGTAAATTGTACCCAATGATGTAAATTTTACATATGAAATACCCAATCATGTAAAATGCAAGGATGCAGGAATAATATAACTTAAAACTTGGAGAAAAATTTGTCGGTGAAAATAAATATAAATGCTAGATACGTAATTAACAGATAAAATTCCAAAACAACTATTACAGATATGCTCAAGAAAGATAGAGAACATGAATCTCAGAGAAGAGGTATAAATGACATAAAAGAACCAAGTGAAACTTCTAGAAATGAAATATATCCTAAATGAAAAGAAAAATTCACTGCATAGGATTACAGATAAATTAGGTACTGCATGAGAAAAGACCAGTGAATTTGAAGGATAGAAACTATATCATTAAGTGCAGAAAGACTGAAAAAAGAAAAAAGTGAACAAAAACTTGGTTACCTGTGGGACAATATCAAGTTGTCTAACATAATGTAATGGAATCCCAGAATGAGAGAAGAGAACATAAAAAGCATGTAAAGAAATAATGGCTATAAAATTTCCCAAGTTTGATGAAAATAGAAACCCGTAGGTCTGAGAAGGGGCTTTCCTGGTAGCTCAGCTGGCAAAGAATCTGCCTGCAATGCAGGAGACCCTGGATTGATTCCTGGGTCAGGAAGATCCTGTGGAGGAATGGATAGGCTATCCACTCCAGTATTCATGGGCTTCCGTGGTGGCTCAGACAGTAAAGTATTTGCTTGCAATGCAGGAGACCTGGGTTTGATTCCTGGGTCAGGAAGATCCCCTGGAGGAGGGCATGGCAACCCACTCCAGTATTCTTGCCTGGAGAATCCCTGTGGACAGAGGAGCCTGGTGGGCTACAGTCCATGGAGTCACAGAGATGGACATGACTGAGCAACTAAGCACAGCACAGATCTGAGAATCTTAAACTCTAAATAGGATAAAGCAGAGAGTAAAGAGACTGAGGTACATCATAATAAAGCTGCTGAAAGCAAACTTCAAAAAGGAAAATCTTAAAAGCTTCTAGAGAACTTCTCCTGTGGGAGCCACAGGGTTGAGAGGAGTGTGGCCTTCTCTCCCGCCATGGCCTGTGCTCATTCACTGATACCAGTACTCCAAAAACGGGGAGTCATCTGGAAAAACGCCTCTTTTCCTGCTGTGTTCAAGGCTCCCAGTTGACCAGATATTGTATACTTTACTCACACCAACTTTCACAAAAACAATGGACAGCTCTATGCTGTCAGTGAATTAGCAGGTCATCAAACCAGTTCTGAGTCTTGGGCAACTGGCAGAGCTGTGACTCCATTTCCAGGAGTTTGAGGTGGTGGGACTCACTGTTCTGGCCAGGGTGCTTTTGGAAATATATGTTGTGGAGGCCACATGTTTGCACTAATCAAGGCCTGGTGATGTTGGCACTTCAGACTGAATACAACGCAGAAGTGATACTCTGTCTTCTCGGCACTGGCTGCCTCAGCGTTACCAGCGCTGGTTGTGTCATCTTATTGAGGAAGTTCCTGAACTTGCTTTGGTGGCTGAAGATAAAGTTGAAGGCTACAAGAAGATCAAAGATTGTTTTGCTTCTGAAGAAACTTAAGGCGTGGAATGATATTAAAAAGATCTGTGCTTCTCGATGAATGAGAACTGGCAAAGGCAAAATGAGAAGCCATCACTGTATCCAACATAGGGAACCCTGCATCTTCTTTAACGAGGACAGTGAAGTCATCAAGGGCTTCAGAGACATCCCTGGAGTTACTCGGCTTAGCGTAAGCAAGGTCAATATTTGAAACTTTCTCCTGGTAGGCATGCAGGATGTTTCTGCATTTGGACTGAAAGTGCTTTCCACAAGTTAGATAAGCTGTTTGGCACTTGGTGTAAAGAGTAACTGCAAACTCCCCATTCACAAGTTGCTTAATATAGACCTTTGCAGAATCTTAAAAACCCCAGAGATCCAGGGAGCTCTCCAAGCACCACATAGGAAGACTCACTGCAAAGGCCTGAAGAAGAATCCACTGAAAAACTTGAGAATCACATTGAAGCTACTACACTCATATTCAAAGACCATGTGCCAAAACACCATTCTTCTCCCGACCAAGAACCACAAAATTCAGGTGGATAGCAGCAGCGTTAGAAGCCAGATCAGATGAAAAGGGGATTCCAGGCAAGAAGTCTGTGGTGGGGAAGAAAGGAAAGAAGGCTCTTGGCATTAAGAAGCAGAAGAAGCTTTGAGGGGAAAAAAGGCTGCAGTGATAAAACAACAACAACAACAAAAAACAGCAACTGAAAGGAAACCCACAAAAAGGAAGCTCAACACAGAAGAAAAGTCTGCTGGATGAACTCAAATTTGTTTATTCTGTAAAGGTCAAGTCATTTTGGACAGTTAATTTTGAGTAAAGACCCAATTAAAGAGGTAGTAAGAAGCATGGGGGGAGAAGGCTTCCAGAGGAAAAAATTCATTACCTACAGAGGAATGAAGATATGACTGCAGACATCTTTATTAGAATCATGCAAGTCAGAAGATAATGACTTCCTTAAATTTCACAAAACTAAAACTTGTCAACCTACAGTTACATATCCAGTGAAAATGTCCTTCAAAGTGAAGTTTTTCTCCGCCCAACAAAAGCTGAGAGTATTTATCACCAACAAATGTGTATGATAAGAAATGTTAAATGAAGACCTTTAGGCAGAAGGAAAATGATACCAAATTAAAGCATATATACATAAATTTATACATAAAGCATTGAAAAGTGCTAGAGAAATAGTTAATGTGTGGGTAAATGTTTTCCAAATTTTGTTTTAAATTTTTAAAAAAGATAATTGTTTAAGACAAAAATAACTGAGTTATATATATATGTATATGTATGTATATAATAGCTGAATTATGGGGTTTGCAATGTGAAGAAGCAAAAGAAGTGAATGTATGACAACAGTTGAACAAAGGATGGAGGCAGTATTAGAAAAATACTACAGTGCTGTAAACTTTTTATATTAAGCATTGTTGGATATAAACTGTAATATGTTAGGAAGCCTGTTGTAAGTTCTGTGCTGTGTTGTGCTTAGTCGCTGAGTCATGTCTGACTCTTTGTGACCCCATAGACTGTAGCCCACCAGGCTCCTCTGTCCATGGGGTTCTCCAGGCAAGAATAGTGGAGTGGTTGCCATGCCCTCCTTCAGGGCATCTTCCCAACCCAGGGATTGAACCCAGATCTCCGACATTGCAGATGGATTCTTTACCATCTGAGCTACCAGGGAAGCCCAAGAATGCTGGAGTGAGTCAATTCAGTTCAGTTCAGTCACTCAGTCGTGTCTGACTCTTTGCGACTCCATGAATTGCAGCACGCCAGGCCTCCCTGTTCATCACCATCTCTCGGAGTTCACTCAGACTCGCGTCCATCGAGTCCGTGATGCCATCCAGCCATCTCATCCTCGGTTGTTCCCTTCTCCTCCTGCCCCCAATCCCTCCCAGCTAGCCTTTTCCAGGGGAATTTCCCAACCCAGGAATTGAACCAGAGTCTGCTGCATTGCAGATGGATTCTTTACCAGCTGATCGTTCAGTGATAAAGAGTCTGACTGCAATGTGAGAGACCTGGGCTTGATCCCTGAATGGGAAGATCTCCTGGAGTAGGAAATGGCAACCCACTCCAGTATTCTTTCCTGGAAAATTCCATGGACAGAGGAGCCTGGCAGGCCATAGTCTGTGGGGCTGCAAAGAGTTGGACAAGACTGAGTGACTTTCACTTCACTTCACTTCTTTACCAGCTGAGCTACCAGGGAAGCACATTGTATGATCTAATGCACCACTAAAAAATAAAGAAATATAGATAGTAAGCCATTACTATGTATAAATTAAATAGAATTAAAATGGATACTAAAAATTTTTTAAATTAAAAACAAGACTGAGAATGAAAGGAACAAGAAATAAATGAAGTAAATAACAGAGCAGTTGGTAGATTTAAACCTTGTTTTATTGATAATATTAAATGTAAGTATTCTAAATGGCACAGTTTAAATGAAGATATTGTTTAAAATGCAGATTAGATTAAAAAAAAAAAAGCCAAATCTGTTAGTTTCATCCAAAGAACTCATTTTTAAGTATAACCACACAGTTTAAAAGTGAAAGTATAGATACAGATGATACCATGCAAATATTAATCATAAAACAAGGTGAAGTGGTTTCAGGACAAGACCAGGGATAAAGATAGACATTTCATAAATGATAAAAGGACCATCTTCTCAAGAAGACTTAACAATCCTAAATGTTTTTGCATTCAACATGAGAGCTTCAAAATACATAAAACATAAACTGATAGAACTGAAAGAATATATAGATCCACAGTAATAGAGTTTGCAGCATTCCTCACTCAGTAGTTGATAGCTCAATTAGAAAATCAATGAGGATATCAAACACTTGGATAACAGTATGCGCTAACCTCACCTAATGGGCTTCTATGAAGCCCTGTGCCCGACAGTGTCAGAATACATATTCAAGTGCACGTGGACACTAAGCGAAAGTAGATCGTATGCTGGGCTTGCACTTCTCAGTAATTTTAAAACCTTTCAAAGGATTGAAATTATATAGAGAAATTGTGACCAAAGCAGGATTATATTAGAAATTAACAAAAAAATGTGATTGCAGATTTTTTTGATACTTGAATATTAAATAGTCTACTTCTATATTAGTGTAACCCATGGATTAAAGAATAAATCACAAGAGAAAGTAGATGTTCAAACTGAATGAAGATGAAGGCACAGTATATTAAGTTTAAGGGATGAAGCCAAAGTGGTGCTTAGAGGAAATTTTATAGCTTCATATATTTACATTGGAAAAGGAAAATCAGTCTTAAGGTTTTGCCTCAACAAGCTAGAATTATGAAGATCAAATCAAACCCAAAGTAGAAGGAACAAAGTAATGAAAATAAAAACACAAATCAATGAAGCTGAAGGTGGACAATCTCTAAGTAGAATGCACAAGAAAAAGGCAAAATACACTAATATCAAGAATGAAAGATACATTACGATAGACAGTAAACATTAAGAAGAACTTTAGGCCAATAAGTTTGATAACTTAGATGAAATGGGCCAATTCCTTGAAAGTCATTCCAAAAAGAAAAGTAGGCCTGCATAGCCCTCTATCTTTTAAATAAGAAATCTTCTAAAAAGGTATCAACGTCTTTTAAAAAGGTATCTTTTAAATATTTAAGAAACCTTTGGATTCGTAGTCAAGGTCTTTCCTGCAAAGAAAACTATAGAGCTAAATGGCTTTCTTGATCTGCTAAATGTTTATGGAGGAAGTAATACTCATTTTACACAACTCTTTTAGAAAATAGAGGACAAGAGAATTTTATGAGGTCAGTATTACCCTAATATCAAGACCAGAGAGAGATTTTATAGGGAAAAAAAACTACACATCCATATTCTTTATGAACATAGAATCAAACATTCTTGATAAAAAACTGGCAATCAAATCCTGGGGCATATAAAAGGGATCATATGTCTCAAATGGGATTTATCTCAGGGAATTAGTTTTAATCAATTAGTGTAATTTTCCATGTTAACAAAGGGAAATGGAAAAATCATGTGATCGTATCAGTAGTCACTTAAAGCCCATTTGCTAAAAGCCAATACCTATTATACAAATTCCGTAAACTAGCAATAAAAGGCAGCTTTCTCAGTCTGGTAAGTACATATGTGAAAAACCCATAGTAAACATACTTAATGGAGAAAGAAAATGTTTTCCTTTTAAGGTTGAGAACAAGGCAAGGGTGTCTGCTCTAACCATTGCTATTCAACACTGCACTGGCAAGATTGGTACAGGGCAAGAAAAATAAAAGACTTGCAGATGGGAAAAGAAGAAATAAAACTGTCCCTATTGCTAAATGATGCAATCATATACATAGAAGCTCCTAAGAAATCTGCAACCATTAAAATAATAAGTAAATGCAGAATAGGTGTCTATGTAAAAATCAGTTGTATTTATATATTCTTGGAAAGTGCAATTCAGAAAGTAAATTTAAAAAGTAATACTATTTAACAGCAGCATAAGACCAAAGGGTTAACTTTAATGAAATCTGTATATAGAAAAGTACAAAATACTGTTGAGACAAATTTAATTCAGTTCAGTTGCTCAGTCATGTTTGACTCTTTGCCACCCCATGGACTGCAGCATGCCAGACTTCCCNATTGGAATGAAAACTGACCTTTTCCAGTCCTGTGGCCACTGCTGAGTTTTCCAAATTTGTTGGCATATTAAGCACTTTCACAGCATCATCTTTCAGGATTTGAAATAGCTCAACTGGAATTCCATCACCTCCAGTAGTTTTGTTCGTAGTGATGCTTCCTAAGGCCCACGTGATTTCTCATTATAGGATGTCTGGGTCTAAGTGAGTGATCAAACCATGGTAGTTATCTGGGTCATGAAGATTTTTTTTGTATAGTTCTTCTTTGTATTCTTGCCACCTCTTCTTAATCTCTTCTGCTTCTGTTAGGTAGATACCATTTCTGTCTTTTATTGTGCCCCTCTTTGCATGAAATGTTCCCTTGGTATCTCATTTTCTTAAGAGATCTCTAGTCTTTCCTGTTCTTCTGTTTTCATCTATTTCTTTGCATTGATCACAGAGGAAAGCTTTCTTATCTCTCTTTGCTCTCCTTGAGAGAAATGAAACACCTGAATAAATGGAGAAATATGACATAGGTGTGCGGAGAAGGCAATGGCACCCTACTCCAGTACTCTTGCCTGGAGAATCCCGTGGACGGAGGAGCCTGGTGGGCCGCAGTGCATGGGGTCGCTAAGAGTCGGCCATGACTGAGCCACTTCACTTTCACTTTTAACTGTCATGCATTGGAGAAGGAAATGGCAGCCCACTCCAGTGTTCTTGCCTGGAGAGTCCCAGGGACGGGGGAGCCTGGTGGGCTGCCGTCTCTGGGGTCACACAGAGTCGGGCACGACTGAGGTGACTTAGCAGCAGCAGCAACAGTGGATCAGAAGATTTATGGTTTAAGAACAGAGTTGGAGGGCTTACCTACCTGATTTAATGACTTACAATTAAGATCCAGTAATTGAGATAGTGTGGTATAGGTATACTGAGAGACCTGTGAATCAGTGGAACATTGCATAGTCCCGTATAAGACTGATTGATTTTCAGTAATGGTGCTAATGTAATTCAGTGGAGAAAGGATAGTCATTTTAACAGATGAGGTGGAACAAGTATATCCCTATATAAATAAATGAATTACAGTCCTTTCTTGCATCATACACAGTGACTAACTCTAAATGTATTTATAATTAAATGTTTAAATAGTGTAAATGGAGAAAAATGAGGAAATTTTCTCAGCCTTAAAACGGGCAGCAATTCCTTAGATTGATTATAAAACACACGAAGTTAAAAAGAAAAAAAAGATAAAGTTCATTTAAATGAAAAGCTTATATTCCTTAAAAATGCCCTATTAATAAAATAAAAGGGCAGGAATTCCTTGCTGGTCCATTGTTTAGTACTACGGCCTTTCACTGCAGGGGGCTCCGGTTCTATCCCTGGTGTTGAACTAAGATCCTTCATGCTGTGTGGTGAGGGGGAGGGAGGGAAAGGCAAACCAAGGATTGGAAAGGAGTTACAATACATAACCTGTATTCAGACTATATAAAAGGGCTTATATTCAGATGATATATAATAATAAGTTGGAGATAATCCATTAAAATTAGAAAAAGATTTGAGCAGATAAATATATGAATGGCTAATAAGCACACTTTTAAAATGCCCAATATTATTAGCTATCAGGGAAACACAAAGTGAAAACACAAAGAAATACTACTACATACTTAGAGAATGGTGAAAATTGCAGAGCATGTTTGGAGAGGAACTGGAACTGAATCTTTCATACGTTACTAGTGGGAATGTAAAACAGTGTGATCACTTTGCACAATAATTTGACAGTCCTTTTAAAACTAGATGTACAATTACTGTATGATCTGGTAATTTGATTTGTAGGTAAATATGGAATGGAGAGGGAGGGAGGGGAACAGCAAGATATTAATAGGAGTATTGCTGCTATTTAGTCACTAAGTCGTGTCCAACTCTTTGTGACTCCATGGACTGTAGCTTGCCAAGCTTCTCTGTCCATGAGATTTTCCAGGCAAGATTACTGGAGTGGGCTGCCATGCACTTCTCCAGGGGATTGTTCCTGACCCAGAGACTGAGCCTGTGTCTCCTGCTTGGCAGGCAGATTCTTTACCTCTGCACCACCTGGGAAGCCCCAGTAGGAGGATTACAGCCCTGTGTAGAGAGGTCTGTCAGTACAGTGGGAGTCTCAGCAATAAAAAGAAATGATCTACTGAACATGCAATGACAAGTATAAACCTTAACATTATGCTAACTTAAAGAACTCAAATGCAAAAGAGCAAAACTGTTGACCCCATATATATGAAATTTTAGGAAAAGAAAATTTATAGAGATAGAAGATTGGTGATTGCCCCCGTGGGTGGAGGGGTAGATGGGGGAGTAAGGTGGTAGTATGGTGGTGATTGTGAGTTTGACTGGTATGAGGGGTGCAAGGGAGCCTCCTAGGGTGATAGAAGTATTCTATTTCTTGGTGGTGATCGTTACAGGGATTTCTACATTTATAGAAATCCATAAAACTGTACACTTAAAATGGTTGCATTTTATTTACATAAAAATACTTTGGTAAAGTTGGTTAAAATGAAATAATTTATTTTATTAGTTGAGATATATTATCCTGCAAGTTTTGTATTACCGAAATAGTGGTTCTTTTTAAATTACCCCTATAAGTTTTAATATATATATATTTTTGGTAATTGTTATTTTTCCTTTGTTTTTTTCTCTTTTTTTTTAATCANATGAAATAATTTATTTTATTAGTTGAGATATATTATCCTGCAAGTTTTGTATTACCGAAATAGTGGTTCTTTTTAAATTACCCCTATAAGTTTTAATATATATATATTTTTGGTAATTGTTATTTTTCCTTTGTTTTTTTCTCTTTTTTTTTAAATCATTGTTCTATTTAAATGGGAAAAAAAAAGTATTTTGATTTTTCTTATACAGAATTATTGTAAAAAACAAATTCAGATACACTGAGAAAATGAAAATTCCTTTTATCTGCTCACCTCTTTTACAATGTTATTAGTAGTTTGAGGTATATTCTTCAGATTTTTTAATACATATGTAAAAGAAATATGTTTATAAATAGAATCATACAATAGTACTCTTCTGTTAATCATTTCCCTCTGATTTATTTGTATCATTCTTTGAGCCAAACTACAAGTCCTTAAAGTGACAGTTTAGTTTATATGAGATGTATATGGTTGAGGAGGATACAGTAATTGACTCTTAATATAAAAATGGGCTCTTGTTCTTAGTCATCTTACTGTCTTGTCAAGGAGTTGGATATGTAAACAGGTAATTATAATACAGGATAATGTACAGTGGTGATAATAGAGAAACAACTTTTTCTAGAAGTATTTGGTGTGGAAAAATTGATTAGAGGATTGTAAGACCCTGTGGAACTGTGTCCTGAGTGGATAAAAAGAGTTTGGACAAATAATGGAAGCAAAAAATCATGGAAATTTCATTTTTGGGGACAATAGACACTGTCTCACAGTTCTACAGGCTAGGAGTTTGAAGACAAGGTTGGCGGAGTTGATTGTGAAGGCTTTGAGAGAGGATGTCTCCTGTGCCTCTTTGCTAGCTTTCGGCAGCTTCAGGTGCTCCTTGGCCTGGATGTGGTCTCCCTGTGTCAGACTGTTTGCAGCCCTAGGTAGTGCAGCCCACCAGGCTCCTCCAGCCATGGGATTCTTTAGGCAAGAATATAGGAATGGGTAGCCATCCCTTCTTCAGGGGACCTTCCTGACCCAGGGATTGAG
This sequence comes from Neotragus pygmaeus, assembly GCA_006410875.1. Lineage (NCBI taxonomy): Eukaryota > Metazoa > Chordata > Mammalia > Artiodactyla > Bovidae > Neotragus > Neotragus pygmaeus. The sequence continues at coordinate 242,675 of SJYV01013382.1, read as the reverse complement.
CCCAGGTTGCCTGTATTGCAGGCAAGTTCTTTACCATCTGAGCCCTCAGGGAAGCCCATGCTTCTCATTAATCATTGTTATTTAACAATGGTGGAGCTGGGTGGAGCTGTCTGCAGGCTGTGATTATAAAGCTGATCAAGAAGCCTGATCAGCATGAAGATGATTCAACTGTCACTGTATCCAGTTGGTGAAAAAGAATTTTTTTCTAATGTTAAAAAGTTGGACTCATTTCTTGCCTTATACACAGTAAGAAATTCAAGGTTAATATTCAATATGTACTTTCTTTTTAAAAATTCAGCATATCTTTGTTTTGTAATTTATTTAAAAAATTTGTGCAATGTTTTATGGAAAATGAAGAGTATATAAGATATTATGTTTCAATTTAAGAATAACAAAAAGAGGACATAGTATCTATCATTCACGTTAGAAAAATAGAAATTATTGGTATTTTAGAACACTAGTGTGCCACACCTCCTGTCCCTATACCTGTTCCCTGAGGTGCCATGATCCTGACTTAATGTGTTAACAGTCTTTTACTTTTCTTTATAGTTTTATTCTCTCTGGATATCTCCTAGACAACATATTATTTACTTTGAGAAAATGCATAGTGTACTTAGCTTTAGAGTTATGAAGGGACAGCATTACCATAGTTAATAAAAGCTTCCGGGAGATAGGCTAACTAGTCTGACATCAGATTCACTGAGCTTCCAGAGATTCTACTCAGGTAATCCTTAAGCAGTGTAATGAGTTAGTTTTGGAAACATAAGGCCATCTTGATCAGATACATGGCAGTGCTAGGGTATGGGCTTGGTATTGCAGCCTTCTTCAATAGGTATTTAGTCATATGGAAAAGAGTGCTGTTGTTTATTTTTGGTTTTTGAGTTCTTTGTGGTTTTCCAAAACTTAGGAGTAGATTGAATAAAGCAGAATACATCTGGGAGGTTCTCAGCTGATCCAGGTAGCAAGGGAAGGTGGGATGAGTAAATATAGCAAGACAACCCAAATATAAATAAAAATCTGGAATAGGCTTATAGGCATCCTGTCCTTAGGACCAGTGTCAGTGGTCATCTTGGTGATGACAGTTTTTCCTGCTCTCTCAGGAGTTACTTTGCTACAATTGAACTAGTTACCCTTCAGATCCAGGGCACAGCTGGTGTCCTGGAACCTTTCTTCATAATCGGATCCTCCTAAACATTGGTATTCCCTCTCTCCCATATTAGACCTTCTATATTCTAGGTTATCATCTTTATTAAACTTAACTTTTTTAGTGGAATACACTCTCCAGTTTCTTCTTGAGAAAAGATGCATGGAAGGTAAACATTTTGAGATCTTTTATGTCTGAGAAAATATCTTTACTTTTTCATAAGATGGTTTGGGTGAAGAATTCTAGATTGGAAATAATTTTCCTTTATAATTTTGAAGAAATGGTTCCATTGTCATCCATCTTCCTTCCAGTATGACTGTGGAGAATACTGAAGTCTGAGTCCTGATTCTTTGTCTATGACCTGTATTTCTTTTGAGAATCTTATAGAATCCTCTTTTTGTTCCATAATTGTGATATTTCACAGTGGTATGCCTCAGTGTAGGTCTCATTCTTTGTTTATACTTAACACTTGGTAGATGTTTTTAAATGGTCACCTCATATCCTTCCATGCTACAAAAATTTCTGAAATTTTTTTCTTTCTTTCCAGCTTTTTTCTTCCCTTGTTTTCTTTTTTTGAAGCTCCTGTTATTCAGGAGCTTGGTATTGATCATTGGTCATCCTGGATTGATCCTCTAGTAGTGTTCCCATTTCTCTCTTTTTTCTCTTGTTCCTGGGAGACTGCCTCAGTTTTATCCTCCATGCCTCATTTTAGCTATTGTGTTTTTAATTTCTCAGAACTCTATTTTTTAATGTTCTTTATTATATTTTGTTCCTGCTTTTTGGATATATCTTTTCTTATTTCTGGGAAGAATATAAATTTATAAATGTATATGTAAGTAAATGGTATGTTTTGTGTTAGAGGCTTTTGCTTGGATGACTAGTAATACTTGGCTGTCTGCTCATGGTTAAAAGCAGAGGACTAAGAAGCTGATTGGGAACTCTACTTTGGGTACAGAATTGATACTAGTAAATGTGCCTATGTACCTCAAAGATGCTCTTGTTTTTCTCTCTCCAGAAAGTAACTCTCCAATCTTCTGCTGAGGTGGGGAAGGGCCGGTTGCCTAGCATCATGGAGGAGGGAGCAGGTCTAGGAATAAAAGTGCTTTTCAAACAACTTTAATGGAATCTTCCTTGTTTTAACCCCCCTCTTCTTTCTCCACCACCTGCTGCTCCTCTATTTCCAGAAGTAATTGGTATTGCCTTCTGTGGATTCTCCAGTGTAAAGTGTGTTGTGTCTCATTTATTTTTTGCTGCCAGGCTATGATTTGGCTTTCCTCGGTCTGCTAAACCACTTATTAATATTCATCCATTCACTATCAGTCTTTCAAGATTTTGTTGCTCTTATCTCTTCTTATGAGTTTATGTCTAAAAGTCTTTTATTGCATTTTAGTGGGCTTTCATGAGAGAGTGAAATTATATGCATGTTTTTAATTTGCCATCTTAATCCTAAAGCCCTGACTATTTAAAATGTTTAACATATGTCTCACCTTTTGAGACCCGAAAAGATTATTAAAATGAGTCCTTTTCATCTCTTGCTTTGGTTTTTACATTCATATTTATAATACGTGAAACTCATTTGAACTCCTTGAGACTATATGAACTCAAGGATTTATAAATGAATTCAGAATTTGTGAATAAAGAGGCTGATTGTTTTTTTAAATTTGCTCTTGTAGGAAAGTGGAAAGGTTTCTGAATATCCAGCAGTGATTGTGGAGCCAGTTCCAAGTGCCAGATTAGAGCAGGGCTATGCTGCCCAGGTTCTGGTTTATGATGATGAGACTTACATGATGCAAGATGTGGCAGAAGAACAAGAAGTTGAGACGGAGAATGTGGAAACAGGTAGACATCTCATAAAATGTTCATTATTTTTAATTTTCTCATTTTGTAAGTGTCAACATAACTATTGCCAATTGAACAATATACTGAAAAATCTCTTTTTAATGCTATTTAGTATAGCTCGGAAATGAGTGAAGCATTTCTTAAGAGAGTTTATGTATATATGAAGTTCTACATAATAATTCTTTGAAGTATAACAATCTCATATCATTGACTCTAAAGAAAAATTACAGATTGATAATAATAAAACTATTTTTGTCATTTTTTTTCCTGGGAGTGGCAATATTGGCTAGTTGTTATTAATTTGTAGACATCAGTAGACCAGTATATGATTTTTCTTAATTAAAAAAATAAAGTATCCTCATTCCATAGCAGATTAGAGTTTCTTTTAACTAGTAGCATTAGAGCAGTATCATTTCTTTTTCTCTAGCTCAAAAGTGTCTTTGTAGTGGTACATCAAATTCCTCTTTGCTTTTTTGTCTTAGAAATTTTGATATTTCAGTAAGTCTTTGGTGAGATAACTGTATGTTTAGTTGGGCATTGGTATATATAATTCTTGGAGAAACCTTCACATTTTTGCCATTGACCCTAAAGAAAAAAGGATTTTTTACCAGAAAGATTATAGTGACAGTTTTATAAAATAAACATTAAAATTTTTTCTTTATTAGTTAATAGAAAAAAGAAATCCTTATATTTGGTTTTACAGTCCTAATAAAAATTTCTAGTACTTTAGATAAATTTCTTTAAATGTAGCAGAATCTCATGATTAAACATTTTTATTTGAGGTCTTTCTGCTTGTTGAGGCCCAGTTATATTCCCTTAGGACTGTTAGCTTCCTCCGGCTTAACCCTGTTCTTCCTCCACAGTTTTATTTTTTGTTGAGTTGAGGGATTGAAACTTTCCTCGCTCTTTGGAATTACGGTGACAGCCGGGCCGGCAAACCCCGTGTGCAGTGGTAATCAAGTCATTTTATTAAAACAGATAGCTAACACTTTATAAAGACTTCGTGGCTATAGTCTGGAGTGATACTTGATTTACAGTGCAAGTGGCAGGAAGATAGTTTTTTTTCTTTTTGAGAGTTTGGAGAGTTTTCCAGTTTGAAGCTTTAAGTTTAGTGGCAGAGATGAATTTTCCTCTTGAGGAAAAGAAGATAACTTATAAAAAGTATTATGCAGGATGATATTTTGAAGTAGATATTCTAACTGATTTTATTACAGGGGCATAACTAAGTAGAACTAATGGAACAAGAAAAGTGTGATCGCTTAAGTTGAATAAAAAACAATAGAATTGATTGAAATTTCTGGAAAATGTTTTGATTTAAAAAAAAAAGAAAAACTATGATTTTGGTAGTAAATTGTAAACTTGGAACAATGAAAATTATAGTGCCAAGTTTATATCAGTAGAAATTTAAATTCACATTAAAACACCAGAGCCTGTTCAACAGATCTTACCCGTTATACAGTTAATGGTCAACAGTTCATTAATTTAAATTAATATGGCAAAAAGAATTCCAAATAGGAAGTGAATATAATCCATTTAAGAGATTTTATTTTCTTCTTGAACTCTCTGAGGGTTGATGATATAATTTGCATTACAGAGATAAAAGTGATTATAATATCGAAAAAGAGGATATACAAAGTCTGGGTAAAAGAACAATTACTTTAATGGCATTATGAAAGTAGTTTTTGAATACTTGATAATATTTTTTAGATTTATTTTTCTTCAACACTAAAAGGAAATTTTAATAAATAACTTACATTATTCTGAAACAGACTAAAAGTACTGAAAAGTTCATCTTACATTTTGTTTTTAATTCCATTCTGGCTCATAGATTTTAAAAGTCATTTTACTCCTGAAATCCATATTACTTCTAAAAATATAGAATAGGATAGTATAGCTATTCTTGGCTCTCTTTACAGAACAACACTATAAGATATAACATTCAGATATAACTTTTTAAAAAGCAATGCCAAATTCAGAATGAAAGCTACTTGCTCATACATCTATAATGAGAACACTCATATTTATTCTTCATAAGGCATGCAGAACTTGGAGACTACAATATACTAATTTATTTAAAAATGCCCTGGCTCATAGTAACTTAATAAGATTGTTAATATATACAGATTAGTTTAAAATCAGTTAATCTGAGCTGAATTATGTTTTTTCTTAAAGACTAAAATGTATTTTTACATGAGTTAGAATCTAAATAAATTTTAATTCTCCTGATATCTAGAACCTACACAAATGAATAAAGGTTGTTAGGACTTATTGTAATACATGTTTCCTTTTAGTGGATTTGGATCAGGTTCATTTCTTGTGGTGATAATAAATATTTCATTTAAATCTCAAATATATGTATGTTTTGGAGAAGAAAATAATTGGGAAGAAAAGGAAAGGAATATTTATAAGATGGCTATAGCAGTTTCTGTTTGGTGAATTGGTAGAAATGGGATCTGTATAGAAAAGAGTACCTTTTGCACATCTGGGAAACACTTCTTGGAATGATCCTACATTATCATTTAGATTACATTAGTCTACAAATGATCATAATGGTGTTTATTGGTCTGTTATAGCAGTTCTCTGCATGTTTTCATTGAAATGTTTCTTCTTTTGTTCCTGTATACCCATACATACACGTCCGTATGAGATGCAGTATTCATAGTGTCATCTGGGCAGGAGTACTAAAATCNTTAAAAAAAAAAGAAAAACTATGATTTTGGTAGTAAATTGTAAACTTGGAACAATGAAAATTATAGTGCCAAGTTTATATCAGTAGAAATTTAAATTCACATTAAAACACCAGAGCCTGTTCAACAGATCTTACCCGTTATACAGTTAATGGTCAACAGTTCATTAATTTAAATTAATATGGCAAAAAGAATTCCAAATAGGAAGTGAATATAATCCATTTAAGAGATTTTATTTTCTTCTTGAACTCTCTGAGGGTTGATGATATAATTTGCATTACAGAGATAAAAGTGATTATAATATCGAAAAAGAGGATATACAAAGTCTGGGTAAAAGAACAATTACTTTAATGGCATTATGAAAGTAGTTTTTGAATACTTGATAATATTTTTTAGATTTATTTTTCTTCAACACTAAAAGGAAATTTTAATAAATAACTTACATTATTCTGAAACAGACTAAAAGTACTGAAAAGTTCATCTTACATTTTGTTTTTAATTCCATTCTGGCTCATAGATTTTAAAAGTCATTTTACTCCTGAAATCCATATTACTTCTAAAAATATAGAATAGGATAGTATAGCTATTCTTGGCTCTCTTTACAGAACAACACTATAAGATATAACATTCAGATATAACTTTTTAAAAAGCAATGCCAAATTCAGAATGAAAGCTACTTGCTCATACATCTATAATGAGAACACTCATATTTATTCTTCATAAGGCATGCAGAACTTGGAGACTACAATATACTAATTTATTTAAAAATGCCCTGGCTCATAGTAACTTAATAAGATTGTTAATATATACAGATTAGTTTAAAATCAGTTAATCTGAGCTGAATTATGTTTTTTCTTAAAGACTAAAATGTATTTTTACATGAGTTAGAATCTAAATAAATTTTAATTCTCCTGATATCTAGAACCTACACAAATGAATAAAGGTTGTTAGGACTTATTGTAATACATGTTTCCTTTTAGTGGATTTGGATCAGGTTCATTTCTTGTGGTGATAATAAATATTTCATTTAAATCTCAAATATATGTATGTTTTGGAGAAGAAAATAATTGGGAAGAAAAGGAAAGGAATATTTATAAGATGGCTATAGCAGTTTCTGTTTGGTGAATTGGTAGAAATGTGATCTGTATAGAAAAGAGTACCTTTTGCACATCTGGGAAACACTTCTTGGAATGATCCTACATTATCATTTAGATTACATTAGTCTACAAATGATCATAATGGTGTTTATTGGTCTGTTATAGCAGTTCTCTGCATGTTTTCATTGAAATGTTTCTTCTTTTGTTCCTGTATACCCATACATACACGTCCGTATGAGATGCAGTATTCATAGTGTCATCTGGGCAGGAGTACTAAAATCATATAATGATGTACATTTAGCTGTCTTCATTATTTTGTGTATAAAATGATTTCTTATTTTGTTAGTGATAACTATAGGCTGTCTTGCTTCACATTTTTTATAGACTGCACATCTACATTTCCCTCACAGAGCTTGTGTGTAATAGTAATCTTCTCTTAAGTTATATAGGAAAACCCAAATATATTTGAAACTTTAAAAGCAGACATATTCATCTAAACCTATAAGTTGCTTTTTGATGATAACTAAAATTTAGTAATCATAAGGAACTTTTGAGGAATAGTAACAAAGTATGGATGAAAGGTGGTCTTGACTCTGGCAGACTGAAATGCCTTTGCCAGTGGCTGCAGACTCCAGCAGTTTTAGGAGGCTGCTGGAGAGACTGATGTGTTGAGTTGGGGGTGGAGAGGCATCTCTTAGATTTCCTAAGGGGCGGAAACTCAGTTTTTATGTTCACTCTTAAAAAATATATATATATATATATATATATATGATGAATTTTAAAAGGTTGTTACAGATTACCATGTAAAAAGTAATAAGTTTACACCAATACAATCAACAATAAGTTTTCCTAGAAAACTTTTAAGACTTGCCTGAAAAGATTGAGCTGTTTAGCATCTGCTTCTTCATTTTGTACCTTAACTTAAACGATATTTACACTCATAACCCTCCACTTCAATTTATGAAAACATATTAGTAAATATTTTGTGTTTGTTATGTGCCAGGGCACTGTGTTCAACATGTTTGTTTCCCACAAGGAGGTAGTAATTTATATTTTGTGAGGATAAGATACATATATTATAAAAAAAATATAAACCAACATAAAATCAATTGAGCACTATTTATAAATTCAAAGAAATGTTCAGAACAGGAAAGTTTGATTACAGGATTAGGGAGTGTTTTAGAGAAAGTAAAGGAGGAAGACAAATGATAGGATTTGGATGAGGTAGCAGGTAGGTGAATGGCATGTAGAATGAGGGAAATAGAGTTAACAAATGGGTGGAATGTAGAAATTCAAGATACGTTTAGGAGATACTGAGTAAATAAGATATTAATAGGTTCCATTAAGAATTGTGACTAGTTTGTAATTTGAACTTGTTAGTAATTAAGCATATAAGAAACAGCAAGGTTTGGAGGGTTTTGAGTAGATAATCATAGATGCTTTGTAGTCGATAGAGGATGCATTGTAAAGATGAAGTGGAAAGACTGGCTGTTGTGTGAGGCAGGGATGGCTCGAGAAGTACTGAGGCAAGGTAGAAGCAATAGCAGGCTTCTCAGGTGGCACTGATGGTGAAGGACCCACCTGCCAGTGTGGGAGACTAAAAGGCTTGGGTTCAACTCCTGGTTCAGGAAGATCCCCTTGAGGAGAAAGGGCACCCTGCTCCAGTATTCTTGCCGAGAGAATCACATGGACTGCAGAGAGTTGGACATAACTGATTGTACGAGCCCATGCAAAGAAGCAGTAGGAACAGAAGGGGTTTATATAAGCAATACTACTATGTAAGAGCTAATAAGACTTGGCATGATAGATTATGGGAAGAAACTGTTAGTTAAGATATTACTCAGTTTTTTTTAACCTTAATAATGATGAAAGTGTCATAAAGGAGTCTGGGGAAAGCAGATAAGTTCGACAATAAGCGTGTTGATTTTGATTTGAAGCAGGGCATCTGAGGGGATATATTTAGGTATTTAAAAAGACATGTAAATGTATGGTCAGTGTCCCATCATGAAAGAGAGGGCATATTCAAATTAGGATAATTTAAAGAATGTTTTAATAAATGGATAGTTACAAATATGTCAGCCAATGTAGGGTGACCATAAGTGATAGCGTGGTACTCCTGAGCTAGCAATAATAGAGTTATTTCTTTCCTTTGGCCCAAGGGCCAGAGGGAAGGGTTACTGGAACCCAGAAGAAGAGAGCCCTGGAGAGAGGGTTACCTTGAGAGAATCTGGAACCTTTGGTCAAAGGACATAGCTGACTTGAGGGCAGTGCCACATAGAAGGAGCCCAGGGAAGTCAGCCTCCTGGGACAGAGAACAGAGGGTGGGGAATAGATCCATAGAGCAAATGAAAGACTTACCTAGTACAACTGAAGGTTAATACAGAAAGGTCAAGGAGAGACTTAATTGGAGAATCATCCTCACTGAAGCCATAGAGATAAATGAAAGCTCCAAGGGGAGAGGAATTTGAAAGATTTCCTTAGGGCAAGATTTTAAATTCTGTGTTTGTCACTCTGATTGAGAACAAAGGACACAGAATTAAGAAATTAACCTTAAGGAATGCTTACATTTTGAAGATGTGAACAAGAGCCAGAGAGTGGTCAGATATGATAGAAAATCCTGGGTGACTAATCTTGAGCTTAATTTTTTTTCTTTTAATCCTCTTAAGTAGCTCTTTTTAATAGGAAAAGGAAGAATATTGATTGGGTTAGTCTTGGTTTCAGGTTTCCGCTTTATCACTTAACTTGACAATAATTAACCTTTTCAGAGTCTAGTTCAAGGTTGTGAAGATGATATAAAATAAACCTATAAAACTCAGTGCTTGTGATGTAAGTACTCCATAAGTTTTCCTTAACTTCATTAACACCTCTCTTTGTGCCTTCAATATGGAGACCTTTTATGCACTGAAACACACTTTTGTTTAATACTTCTCTACTTCTCTGTTGTAGTACTTGTCTTTCCTTTCACTTTGACTTTTAAAAAGACAAATGTTTTATTCCATAAGTCTGTACTTTTTCTTTCTCGTTCCTTCCTTAACTTACTGTCCTCTGGTATCTACATTTATCATTCTCCTGAAGCTCTTTTGTTTATCAGATTTCCAAGTCCACTCCTCTACCAAATTCATTGACCCACGGAATTATCCAGAAGTAGAGCCTTTTAAATCTGGCCTTCTTATCTACAGAAACACTGTACTCTGGCTGTTTCCTTTCTGCCCTCTGCATGGCTGTGCTATTTATGCTTTTGAGCTTTTGCTCAAATATAGTTTTCTATCAAGAATGTCAAGTATTATTCATACTTTCAGGCCCAGCTACATGCCACTGCCCACACTCCCTCTCCTGATCTTGTTAGACCATCTGCATGTAGGCACTTGATCATTTACTTTCTTATACTATTCTTGTGTATATACTCCTTTTGTTTTCAAAGTAAGCATACAAGCCCCTTGAATACAGGGCCCATACTTTTATTCTATTTATTTTATTTGAATATAATATATAGTATTTAACACATAACTGTTAGGAAATATAGACTGAAGCAAATTGAGTTTTGACTTAGAATTGCAATATAATCAAGAATCATGTATGTAAAAACTTAAATGTGTTTTCTTTTTTATTTAAGCTAAAAAAAGCTATTGGATACTGTTGGGTTATTTAAAGTATAAAAAGGTACTCATCCAAAACATAAATATTGTCATCCAGAATATATCAAAGCCATAATGTTGTCATACTTAGATTAACTTTATCTTAAAAATTACAGTAAGTTTTATTCATTCTTGCTTATACCTAAATTTGACTTTTTATATTCATCTAATAAAAACGATACATGTTCACAGGAAAAATTAGAAAGTATTGCAAAGAATAAACAAACAGTGAAAATTACCCATAATCTTACCAGTGAGGGGACAGTAACTACCACTTTTCTAAATTCCCTGCTCATCTTTTTTAATGTATGTTTTAAGCATAATTAGCATCATGTTATATAATGCACATAGACTTATTTATTAATCTTTACTAACAAACATTGACTGAAAGGGATCTGACAGCTTCCTATTACTCTCTTCTGATTGTTGGGAACAGGACTTTGATTTTTAACCAGGTATCAAAATATAAAAGGTTGGTCTTACTAGTTAAAGTAATTGTCAAGAAAACTCAGAAAGCCTTTTTTTATGATCAACAAAATTGTGTCTAGAGATTAGCTGAAAAGATAGATGAATGATAAGAAGTTTTATATACTTCAACAAAAAAGTAGTGCTTTTTTTTTAATAAATGAAAGATTAGCTTTTCTGAAATGGAGTTTTAAAAAATAAAAACCAGATTTCTCTTGAAAAATAAGGAACCAAATTTCTTTCTTGAAGAATCTCAAGACTAGGTTGACTTCATGATGAGTTGTGAATAACGTTTGTATTTGTTATACCGTCAGAAATCCTCCCTGTGGCACAAGAGGACTCTTTTAATTAGAAAATATTGTTGCCACAGGGAGGTAGAAGATCGACATGAAAAACTGGGGATCTGAAAAGGAGCCCCTTTCCTAGGATTACCTGAAGGGGAAACAGATTGAGCCAGAAGGAAGACAATGCTGGTAGGTTGGTCTTTAATTTATTAAGAATGTTTACAATTTTACATTTAATTATAATTATTTCTACTCCCTCTACCATATTTTTGTTTAAAGGCTGACAGTGAGTCCTCCTTATAGGAGAAAGATTAAAATAGTATTTTTCCTCCTAAATAATTTGCTATCTAAAATTAAATCCCCTGTCTTGTTCCTAATAGTTGTTTTTTTTTATGGATAAAACTCTAGGGCTATTTCCTGCCTCCACTTCCTTGGGAGTTACTACTGACTGAACATCTTCAAGTCTGTTTCTTTTTTTTTTCATGTCTGTTATTTCTGCTACTAATCTTTACTTTTTCCTAAAATAACTTTTTAAGAAGTGTTTTCTTCCAGTTATCTATTTTCTTGAGTTTAGCCTGGTCACTAGTTTTCTAAAAAGGTAAAATGTAAATCTTAAGTTTATTTAGTTTTGATTCTAGAATTGTTTGAGTTACAATTACACTATTATTTAGTTAGAAAGCATTATTAGAGGAAAGTTTTCAATATTTTATTGACAGTATTTCATTTAATCTGAGATGCCATCAATAGTAAGAAACATTTTTAGACCACTGAAAGAAAAAATGCTGCCAATTATAAATTTTAGAATATCATCAATTGTGAAATACACCCATTTCAGAGATTCCAAAATGTGAAAAAATGTCTTAGAATTAATGAACTGTGTTATCATGCAGTTATGAATCTTCCTGAAATTCCCATTATCTGGGAATTAGATATCAAAATATCTGGTTTATGAAAAATGAGATGAGTTGCAGTTGTGGAGATATCTATAGATGCTGCTGCTGCTGCTAAATCACTTCAGTTTTGTCCGACTCTGTGCAACCCTATAGACAGTAGCCCACCGGGCTCCCCCGTCCCTGGGATTCTCCAGGCAGGAACACTGGAGTGGGTTGCCATTTCCTTCTCCAACGCATGAAAGTGAAAAGTAAAAGTGAAGTCGCTCAGTCGTGTCTGACTCTTAACGACCCCATGGACTGCAGCCTACCAGGCTCCTCCATCCATGGGATTTTCCAGGCAAGAGTACTGGAGTGGGGTGCCGTTGCCTTCTCCCCTATGTATGTTAAGATCTTTAAATTCTTTACTGTCTTTTAAGAGAGGGTGTTTAAAGCACCACTTAATTATATTGTTTAAAAGTTTACAAAATAACCATAAGATACAATTTTAAATTATGGAGGGTATAGAAGGTGAANTGCCGTTGCCTTCTCCCCTATGTATGTTAAGATCTTTAAATTCTTTACTGTCTTTTAAGAGAGGGTGTTTAAAGCACCACTTAATTATATTGTTTAAAAGTTTACAAAATAACCATAAGATACAATTTTAAATTATGGAGGGTATAGAAGGTGAAAAAGTATTCTGATATGATGCTTTTACTGAACTCAGCAGGTAGAGTGTGGGAATTCCCTGGTGGTCCAGTGGTCAGGACTTGGTGATGTCACTGCTAGGGCCCTAGTTAGGGAACTATGATTCCTCAAGCCACTGCAGGGCCGAAAAGAAAATTAGAATTTTATCATAATTGGCAGTTTTTAATAGAATTTTGTGACCTAGAAAGCTTTTAAACTATCATTTTAAAACAGGATCCTTTAAAGGCTTTTTAAAATAGCCACAGATTTCTAGTGGTCAAAAGCAAAGAACTACCCCATCAATTAATAAAACAAAAGGAATGATTTTAAATGGTATTTGTATACTTTTCAAGAAACATCTGTTTTATATAAAAGGAAAGATAAGTATATCTAGACAGTAGATCATTAAAGGGTATTTGTTTAGTTTGGGAAACTAGTAGCATTCATTCCTTTGCACTCAGACTTGTTTTTTTTAAACACTATATAACTTCCAATTTTATATATAACAATGTGTCTAAGTAATACAGTTTTATTAACTCAGATTGTGGAGAGGGTTGAATGCAGATAATATAAAATTTTAAATCAGTAGCACATAAGGTTACAAGTGTTACAAAGTAGGGATAGCTCAGGCTTCTTAGGTATACAAATAGGAGTGCTTTAGAACTGTAGGCAAATCCATTCCTCTCCCAGCTCTTACTGCGGAGCTACAGCCTGTCAGGCTCAGAGCTGAAATTCTTGTGATAAGCAGGACCCTGCCTTTGCCCTCACCAGGCTTTCAGCTTTGTGGAAAATTCGATAAACAATTAAACACATTGCTGCAATACAATGATGAGTTAGTGTGATGGTAGGATTGATTAAAGGTTGAGGGCTTCCCTGGTGGTGCAGAGGTTAAAGCATCTGCCTGCAATGTGGGAGACCTGGATTCCATCCCTGGGTCGGGAGGATCCCCTGGAGAAGGAAATGGCAACCCACTCCAGTATTTCGACAGGAGAATCCCATGGACAGAGGAGCTTGGTGGGCTACAGTCCACGGGTCGCAAAGAGTCGGACACGACTGAGTGACTTCACTTTCACTTTAGAGAGCATACAGCAGAGGAATGGCTAGGTCAGAGAATGCCTTCATGAGAAAGTGACATTTAAACAGGTTTGAAAGGTGTGAAGTAATTAGCCATGTAGTGAATAGCATGTCTGAAGGTCTGGAGGAAGGAGAACATAGTCTATTTAATTAGTAGAAAGGTATCCAATATGGCTAGATTATGGTTTATGACAAGGAAAGGGGATTAAAATGAAGCGAAAGAAGTAAAATCTTAACTGGTGAGGACTCTGAAACCTTTATATCTGATTTTTGGGCCTTATCTAAAAGGTGGTGGGAAGCTTTTTTAAGGGTTTTAAACAAAGTATGTTTTTTATACAAATTTGTTTCCAAAATATTGAGTACTGTAAATGAAAAGTAAAGTAAGACAATAAAAGCATTACCTGAAGTAAAGACTGAAGTCCTTAGCTCCTCATTCACAGTTTCCTAATTTTAAGCTAGTTGACTATTCTTATTCACTTTCGACTAAATTGTCTGCCTCCGAAGATTTGGGCTATAGATGTGCTCGTTGCCCATACTAAGCTACAAGTGAACAGAGATTAAAGTAGTTGCACAACTAGCGTTTCTTTTAGGAATCAAGATACGGGTACTTTGATATAATGCAGTTTCAGGAGGAATCATTTTCCCTTCTGAACGCCTCATGCCCTGTTGAAAACTTGGGAAAGGGTCTGTACATTTTCTCAGATTTGTGAAGGGGCACATAATTTAAGAAGAGGTCAAGAACACTATTAACACAACTGTTAACTATTAGCTTTTGCATGACTTTTTAATGTTTTTGTATTGTGGGCCTTTTTGGCCATGTGGTGAAGCCTGTGGACCTTCTCTCATATTTAACGTTTTTAAATATATAAAATACCTAAGAATACCAAGGAATCAAATATATTGAAATATAGCTTTCAGGCTATTTTTAATTGTGATATATTAATGCATGTTTCCTTAGTAATGTATTAAATAATGAGATTTAGTGGCAGATCAGATTTACTGCTACAATTTCAAAGTGGTGATGACCATCAATTATATTTTGAGAAATATGTAATAACTATAATATGATATGAAAATATTTTATGATTTCTGTTGGTCATGAGGTCACAGATAATGTGACTGTGAAAACTACTGTGGTTTGTACTTTATTTAAAAGTAAGGTGCTCAATTTCAGGTGGATCTAAAAGACAGTTTTCCTCTATCTCATTCATGTCTTATTTTAGCTGTCTACCTTATCTTCTTTTCTTCTTTACATTCTGCACTACTTCTGTTCTCTTTCCTTAATAGATCATAGTAGGGATCAGAAAGCCACTTTAAATATGTTTCTTATTGAATACAGTTTTATGATTTCAGCTAAGGAAAAGAAAAAACCTCTTAACTGTACAGTGGTAGTTTTTCATGTCACTTGATGGCTTGACTTATTCTAAAAACATTCTAGTGTTTGTACATCAAGTACATTTCTTAAAAGCCTCATATAATCTTTCTTTACTTTTTTGTTGGTTTGAGATCCCTTTGATTTCCATGAAAAAAATTTCTGTGACTAGTGGTTCTCAAACTTGAGTATACATCATAATCATCTGGAGTGCTTATTAAAATATAGATCGATAGGCCTCACCTCCAGGATTTGTGATTCAGTGGGGTGGAATTCAAGAATTTGGATTTTTAACAAGTCTCCAGATGATGTTGATGCTGCTGGCCCAGGGATCATACTTTGAGAACCATTATCTTGACTGTTGGGAATGATAGCACTAAAAGAGCTTCTGCCACTGTGAGAACTCAGTTAATACTGTAGTTTCTTACTGTGTTGTATTTTACCCATCACAAAGATTGCTGTTGAGGGTGCTGCTGCTAAGTCGCTTCAGTCGTGTCTGACTCTGTGCAGCCCTACAGACGGCAGCCCACCAGGCTCCCCCGTCCCTGGGATTCTCCAGGCAAGAACACTGGAGTGGGTTGCCATTTTCTTCTCTAGTGCATGAAAGTGAAAAGTGAAAGTGAATTCGCTCAGTCGTGTCTGACTCTTAGCGACCCCATAGACTGCAGCCTACCAGGCTCCTCCGTCCATGGGATTTTCCAGGCAAGAGTACTGGAGTGGGTTGCCATTGCCTTCTCCAGCTGTTGAAGGTGAAAACGTACTAAAGTTCTTTCAGGTTTGTATGAGATGATGTAGTGCGTTACTATTATTAATAAATTCACTAGTAAACATTCCTTGAGTATCTGCTATATATCAGGTACTATTTAAAGCATGGGCTTCCCTTGTGGCTCAGCTGGTAAGGAATCTGCCAGCAATGTGGGAGACCTGGGTTCTGTCCCTGGGTTGGGAAGATCCCCTGGAGAAGGGAAAGGCTACCCACTCCAGGATTCTGGCCTGGAGAATTCCATGGACTGTATAGTCCATGGGGTCACAAAGAGTTGAACACGACTGAGTGACTTTCACTGTTTAAAGCATGGAGTGATAGACAAAAGAGGCAATGTCTGCATTCATGCATTGTTTAGGCTCTAGTGGAAAAAATATGTAAATTCCTCTTAGAGTAAAATTTTTTTATCACAAAGCAGATTACATAAATTAACAACTCCTGAAATTGTTCTTTACAGTTAGTATTTTCAGTTAAGCTAAAATAATAAATTCATGAACCATTTCTTTCCAAGCAATTGAAGCAACAGGTAAATTCTCCAGGAGAATCTGAATCCTGTTTTTGTTTTGTTTTTCCTACCTTTTTTTCCCTTCAACTTAATCCTCATAAAATAAAGACTTAGAATAATAACTTAAAATGAAAAATTGTTTTGAAGAGGGAACCAAGGATTTGGTTGAAGAGGAGAAAGAACTCAAATAGTTAGCGTAGTTAGCATCTATTTGGATTTACAGCAGTAAGCTTTAGCCATTTGGTTTGGAAAAAACAAGGCTGGCAGAATAGCATTTGTTTTTAATTCGATTGCTGCATTACATGCCTACTTAGGAGACTCTTAGAAGTTCCAGTTATCTTCTTGAGATAAGACACTGATTATTATGTCTAGGCTTCATCTACAGGCTATATTCTGGGAAGANCAAGGCTGACAGAATAGCATTTGTTTTTAATTCGATTGCTGCATTACATGCCTACTTAGGAGACTCTTAGAAGTTCCAGTTATCTTCTTGAGATAAGACACTGATTATTATGTCTAGGCTTCATCTACAGGCTATATTCTGGGAAGAAAGGCCTTCACACACACACAAAAAAAGAACTTTTGGTGAACCTCATCCTTGGGAATAAAAGTAAGGGGCATACAGTTTACCCTCACGAAGGGAGTCAGGAACTGTAAATTAAAGACTACTATTATAATATAACCCTGTGTTTAATTTTGTTGTTACCTTTCATTTTTCAGTAGAATTAGTAGCAAACACTTCAACAAAAAGAATCCCTAAATACTTGTTTTTGGTGGCTTCAAGAAATGGGGATGCCAATGAAAAACTAGTTAATTCTGCAACTAATCTAAAGGGAAACAGAATCCCCAAAGATAGAATAATTGAAAGGAGAAGAAAGCAAACTGAATTTCCTTTCAAGGAAAGAAAAGGACTTGAGGAGTTGCCTTGGCTTTGAGACCATTTGTGGGGTTATTCAAGACTGCCTGTACTGCATGTAGCACTTTTGTTTATGTGGGCTAGAACAAGAAATATAGCCTTGACTGACTATAAAGGAACTTGCCTCTATTAGGGAAAAGATATATTTAGAAAAATAGCTCTTTATAATAAAAAGAATGCTGTGAGGAGGAGACAGCTATTAGCTCCTGTGATGGAAAGTTCGTACTTTTGCTGAGCCTGGGAAGATAACTCTCATTTGAGAAGTGTTAAAAAAAAAGAGACAGTGACAGTCGTTAAAGCACACACAGTAAGGAAGACTTTATTCAAGATTTGGGGCTTGCTAGTGTAAGAAGCCATCGTTTATACCCTTTCCTCCCTTAACCTCCTAGTCCATTACCAGATCACATCAGTTTTACCACCAAAATGTATCATAAATCTAACAACTTCTTTCCAACTTTATTGCTACTAGCCTAGTCCAACCTGTAGTTATTTTTTATATGAGCTATTGGGATGACCTTTGGTCTCCCAGTAGATCTTGTTTCCATTCCTGGCCCCTGCCCCCAACCCTAATCAATTCATTCATGTTGATTTTTAAAGTATATTTATAAATTGAAATGTGATATTCCCTTCCTGAAAAACCTTTTAGTGGGTTCTGACTGCACTTAGGATAAATTTCAGGTTTATTTATTTGTTTACTTGGCTGTGTCAGGTCTTGGTTGCACCACTCGGGATCTTCCTTGCATCATGTGAGACCTTTTCTGGTGCTGTACAGACGCTGGATTCTGTAATTGTGGCTCTTGGGCTCAGTAGTTGAGGCAGCTGGACTTCGTTGTTCTGGGGCCTGCGGGATCTTATTTCGCCTACCAGGGATCGAATCCATGTTCCCTGCATTGCAAGGTGGATTCTTAACCGCTGGACCACCAGGGAAATCCCAATATTCAGGATTTTTAACATGGCATTCAAGACACAGAATAGTTTGTCTCCTCTAATCCATCTAGAAACAATAACAACAATAATAGCAACAAAAAAACAAAACTCTTACCATTAATATATCTTTACTGTATTGCCAGGAATAGTTCTTAGGGCTTTATATAATAAGAGATTTAATACTTTTAGCAACCCTAGGCTGAATAACCTTTCTAAAGCTAGACAGCTATTTAAGTGGTGGAACAAGAACTTAATGTCAGATGATAAATCAGATGGTAAGTTAGCTAGGGCTCCAGGGCCCAAGCTCATAAGTGTTACACTCTGTTGAATTACCCAGTACCCTTACCCCAGACATACACATACACTGTTGTCTTTTCATCTTTCCTTTAAATCAAACTTTTATCTTCCTAGTGTGCTCACATATGCCACTCTCTTTCTGGAACATATTACTTTGCATTTTTTAGCTTTTAATTCCCAGTCATCTTTCAGATATCAGTTTGAAAGTCACTTTCTCAGAGAGAGGACCTTTAGCTGATACTCTTCAGTCTCAGCTGTGACAGTTCTGCTATTTTGTCAGAGACTCCCATTCCTTTTTTCTTTTTTGATTAGCACCTACAGAACTTATGATACAATAAACTCCCATGATAAAGTAATAAAAAGCAATTCCAAAAAATTTAAATCACAAACGTGATTTGAAATATGACATTGTTGTGAATTTAATGAAATGACCCGAGTCAGTCTGTGTGGATGAGGAAATGTGTGTGTGGAATTCAGAATAAGGTATCCAAATCAGTCTAAGGTCAGACTTAGGTGATTTGGTGCCACCTGCTGGTGTTTGTGTTCTCCAGTGACTGCTGTTGGAGAATATAGCATGCAAGATGGGCGCCACCTCCCAGTTAAAATTTATCTGAAGTCATGAAGTTTTACTTTATTATATTTATATTTTTTGTTTAATCTTTTCACTCCATGCTTCATAAAGCCAGAGACCATATCTGTTGTGTTTACTGGTATTGCTCAAAGCCAGGCACCAAAGTGGGTTCTGAGTAACATATATTTGTTGATTGAGTGAATGAATCAGAAAACGTCATGAACCAGAACAGAATTTCAGAAATTTTGTATTTTATTTAGAAGCTGATAAGTAATGTAGTTTAAAATGATAAGTAATGTAGTTTAATTAGGCTTCATAGATGTATGTGGTTGAGAGAAATGAGCCTAGAAAGATAGAGTGGAACCAGATTTTGGTGGCCTTTGAATAAAATAGGAGCTGTGTGAAACATGATCTGAAGAAGATGAGAAGTGAAAAGAACATTTATTTTATGTAACTAGAGCACATTAAAATAATAGAAAGTATGGCTTCCAAAGTACTAAGTTGGGGGGTAGGTTAGGGAATAAATTAAAAATTTAACCAATCTAACAAGCAACAGAAGAGGGGGAGGAAAAAAACTATGGAAATGCAAATCATAAATCCAGATAGTAGAAATAGTCCAAAACATCAATTATATTAAAATTACCAATTGTGATCTTAACATGAGTCTGCTCTTTTTAACAGATACACAAAACAAAATTAAAAACAATGGAAAAACATGTTTATCAGAGAAATACTAACCAAATAAAGCTAATGTACTAAAATAGAATTCAGGGTACAAAGTAATTGGGCCAAAGGCTCTTCAAACTGCCAAGAGGAACAGTCCAGAAAATATAATAATCATAAACTTATATGCGTCTAACAACATAGCCTTGTAATATCATTTAAAGTAAAAACGTTTAGGAATTACCTAGTGGTCCAGTGGTTAGGACTTCTTGCTTCCACTGCAGGAAGATCTACTAAGATACCACAAGCTGTGTAAGCTACCACCAAAACATAAAGTAAAGCCTTTAAGAATTGCAAGGCTAGGTCGATGTGTTTATAAAACTGGGATTTTAAAATACCTCTGTCGAAACTGACAAATTAAGCAGACACAAAATTTAAAATGACATCAAAGAACTGAACCACAGGATTAACAAATTTGATAAACTAGACATATATAGAACATTATACCTAACTAAATAAAATATAACCTTGTATATTTTTTTCCACTTATATTCAGGTCAGTTTTTAACTGTCATAGCAGAATCTCAACAATGTCTGGAAACATCAGTATCATTCAAAATACACTATTTCAAACTTGCTAGGTAGTCCAGTGGTAAAGAATCCACGTGCCACTGCAGGGCACATGGGTTCAATCCCTGGTCCAGGAAGATCCCTCAAGCAGCAGAGCAACTAAGCCTGTGCACCATAACTACTGAGCAACTTAACAACAACAACAAATAGATTTAAAATTGCTTAGAAGGTTCATCAGGCTTGCTGTGATACCAGAGCAACGAGACAAAAAAGATCCCATTCACATAGTTTAAAATTTTAATTAGGTACAGGTATATGCAATACCTGTATGAAAATAAGAACTTAACTTTATGGAGGGACATAACTAAATGAAGAGATACAACAACTTCCTTAAGAAACAATAGAAAAACAGACCAAACCGATTTTATTGGTTCCTTTAATCTTTAATCCATAAACACATGGAAAACACATGGAGTCTTTTCCAATGAGTCAACTCTCTTTGCATGAGGTAGCCAAAGTACTGGAGTTTCAGCTTTAGCATCATTCCTTCCAAAGAACACCCAGGACTGATCTCCTTCAGAATGGACTGGTTGGATCTCCTTACAGTCCAAGGGACTCTCAAGAGTCATGTATAAATTCAATACAATTCTCGTCAAAATTCTTAGAGGACCTGTTTTTGGTGGAATTGACAAACTTGTAGATAGAGATCCAAAAGTAGTCTATACTGCAAAAGAACAAAATATGTGGTACTTACCCTCCTATTCATAAAATTATATAAAAATTTTGAATGTGATATTGGCCCACAGATGAGTAGGTGGGTAGAATAGAATATTAGCCCAGAAACACAGTAAGCATACATTTATGCCTGGTATATAATAGACTGGGCTTACAGAAAGGAAGAATTATTCAATAAATTATGTTAGGACATCTAGCTTTTTATAGAAAAGTAAAATATTAATAGATCCGTGTTTCGTACCTTTATTTTTTAATTGATTTGTTTATTCCTCTTTATCCCTTTATTTATGTAAAAATCCAATTTTCCTCCCTCATAGCCATCAAATTTAATTTGATTAATGGGTATTTTTTAGTGTATTGACTGTATATATGGACATGAGTTTGAGTAAACTCAGGGAGATAGTGATGGACAGAGAACCTGGCATGGTGTAGTCCACGGGGTCACAAAGAGTTGGACATGACTTAGTGACTGAACAATTGTATATATATCCTGTTGTATAAACTTAAAGTTTATAGAAATAGTATTATGTATCTTAGTTTGTTTGTTAGTAAGTCTGTTTTTACTATTCTTAATACTCATTCATGTTGCTTTGTATGTATCCAATCTGTTATTTCTAACTGCTGCACAGTTCTCCCTGATAGACTTATCTGCCACATTTTATTCTCCTGTTTGTGGTTGTCTCTGGATCAACTGGGAGCTTAATGGCCTAGGATGGTCTCAGCTGGGACAACTCAGCCCTCTTCTCTCTAATCTCCAATCATCTTCTTTTTTATTTCTTGAGATGTTGATCAAGCAAGTCTAATATGCTAGAGTGTAGTTATATTAATTGGCATTTCTTGTTTTTTTTTTTGTAATGGATTTTCTCTTAAATTTTTTTTTAATTAGAAAACATTTTAAATGAGGTGTAACTTATACATTGTATGTCTCAGGTGTACAATAGTGATTCATAATTATTAAAGGTTATGCTATATTTATAGGTATTGTAAAATATTGGCTCTGTTTCCTGTGCTTTATAACAGCTTATTTATTTTGTACATAGTAGTTTGTACCTCTTTTAGACCCTAACTCCTATTTTGCCCCTCCCCCTCTCCATTCTCCACTGGTATGTTTTCTGTATCTTTAAGTTTGTTTCTTTTTGTTATAATAACTAATTATTTTGCATTTCTTATATAAGTGATATACAGTATTTGTCTTTCTCTGACTTATTTCACCAAGCATAATAACATTCCAAGTCCATCCATGTTGTTGCAAATGGCAAAATTTCATTCCTTTTTTGTGGCTGAGTAGTATTCCTGTGTGTGTGTCTGTGTGTGTGTGTCTGTGTGTGTCTGTGTGTCTGTGTCTGTGTCTGTGTCTGTCTGTCTGTCTTCATAAACACACCACATCTTCTTTATCCATTCATAGGTTGGTTGATACTTTGAATACTTTGTATCTTCACTATTGTAAATAATGCTGCTGTGAACATTGGGGAGCATGTATCTTTTTGAATTAATGTTTTTGTCTTCTTTGAATATATACCCAGGAGTGAAATTGCTGGATCATGTGGTAGTTCTAGTATTAGTTTTTTGAGGAACCTCCATAGTGTTTTCCACAGTGGCTGTACCAATTTACATTCTCATTCACATGCCTGTTTTCTTCCTAAATCTTGAGAGTGTATCTGAAGTTTCAACCTGAAGTTTAGTGTTTGTTGTAGGTTTTAGTATATAATATATACCAGGTTAAGGAATTTCCATGTAGGACATTGGTTTTGCTTTTGTGTTAGTTATTCATGGAATCCTATCAGGTGCTTATTCAGCATTCTTTGATAAATCAGTTATAATTTTTCTTCATTAATAAGACCAGTTAATTCTTAGGCATTGAACTCTCCTTGCATTTGAGGATATATCATTTTGCTCTTGTTTTACTGTTAAGGGCCTTTCATAAGTAGTATGGAACTATAATTTCTTGTATTATTTTTATCTAATTTTGGAATCAGGATCACACTAGGCTCATAAAATAATCCAGGTTGCTTTCACTTTAAAAATTTTTCTGCTATAAGATAAGAATTAATTTAAAATTTTGCTGGAATTTTCTTAAAAGGACATTTAAGCCTGTAATTTTTGTTTTTGTTTTTGTAAAGGAGGTTTAAGACTACATTTTCTTTGCTGCTTATTATTCTATTCAGTTTTTTTCCTTATACAACTTACACAGTTTCTTTATACAGTTCATTCAGATTTCAACTTTGTTAGCGTGTAATTAATGTTCATAATCCTGATTTATTATTTTTGTGTGTATTATATCTGTGGTTATTTCTCCCTTTTTGTTCTTGTATCATATTTGTACCTTCTTTTCTTGGTAACTCTTGCAGAGGTCTATCTGTTTTATTAACCTTTCCAAAACCAATTTTTGATTTTGTGAGTCTTTTGTATTTTTAAAAATTATTGCTATTTCATTTTTACTGCTTTTTATTATTTTCTTTTTTCCCATCTTTATTGCTGAATGTTTAGCTTATTTATTTTTAAATCTTTTCATTTCCTGGTATCTAAGTACTGTTTTAGCTGTGTTGCATATAGTTTCACATGTTTTATTTTTATTGTAATTTCTAAATATTTCTTAACTATGATTTCCCTTTTATTCTATGGGCTATTTAAAATACACTGTAAGTGATAGCACACATTAGTTTGACTGTATCAAAACTTAAAATTTTTGTAGGACAGAGACCAACTAAAGTCAAGTCAAACAGCAGGCTGGGAGAAGATATTTGGAACACCTGTCTGAATTATTATTATATAGTATACACTAGATAATTAGTGTTATTACACTAGATGTTAAAATTCTACACATAAGTAAGACAGAAAGTGTCATAGAAAGATGACAAAGGATATGAATAGAAAATTCATAGGAGAAATGTTAATGGCAATAAGTATATGAAAAAATGTTTATTCTCAGTACTTATTAGGTATATGCAAATTAATACAGCAGTGAAAATTTTCCTGCCATCCAGCAGATGGCAAACATTTAAAAAGTCTGATTATATTTTGTATTGACAAGAATGGAAGAAAAATGGGAACTCTGACACATTACTAGCAGTATTTTAAACTGCTACTTTGCAAAAAGTAACAAATAAATTAAAAATGCACTTATTCTTTCACCTAAAAATCCTCTCTGTGGGTATGTACTATGGAGAGACTGTAGCATGCATGCTTAAGAAAACATAGATAAGATTCTATTTTTGCAGCATTGTTTATAAAATAAAAAGTAAAAACAACTTTATTTGCCTATCAGTAGATAATTTTTTAACAAAATGGGGTATTTTTATGCCCTGGGATAATTTGGAGTATGTAAAAAGCATAGCTATATCTACTTATAATAACATGGATAGA
Organism: Neotragus pygmaeus; assembly: GCA_006410875.1. Classification (NCBI taxonomy): domain Eukaryota; kingdom Metazoa; phylum Chordata; class Mammalia; order Artiodactyla; family Bovidae; genus Neotragus; species Neotragus pygmaeus. Next base: position 218,212 of record SJYV01013382.1, on the reverse strand, counting down.
ATGTAAATCTTGAATGAAAAAAGCAAATTTTAGAATGACATATGTAGTATAATGTCACTTATGTACACAAAGCATGCAAAATAATACTGTATGTCACTCTGTGATGTATGCACACACATGTGAACACATAAAAGTATACACAATATGCTGGAAGAATATACACAGAAACTCAGAGAGAGATAGAATGCTGAATGAAGACTGGGGATATTCTCAAAGGTGTTACTATCTTCATTTGTAATGTACTGTTTCTTAGGGAGAAACAACACTTTCAAGTATAAATAACAAAATATAACAGTTGTTTGTTCTGGATGGGGGGCCATGAACTGTCTGTTTTTATATATATATATGTTTTTTGGTAATTTCACATACATTTTAAAATTTCCTCAAAAATTATATGACTTTCTTTTCAAAATTTTTTTTTTACTGGAGGATAATTGCTTTACAATATTGTGTCAGCTTCTGCCACACACCGGCTTGAATCAGCCACAGGAATACACAGATCCCCTCCCTCCTGAACCTTCTCCCTTCTCCTCCCCACCCCACCCCTCTAGGTTGCCACCGAGCCCTGGCTGAGCTCCCTGTGTNTGCTTTTTATTATTTTCTTTTTTCCCATCTTTATCGCTGAATGTTTAGCTTATTTATTTTTAAATCTTTTCATTTCCTGGTATCTAAGTACTGTTTTAGCTGTGTTGCATATAGTTTCACATGTTTTATTTTTATTGTAATTTCTAAATATTTCTTAACTATGATTTCCCTTTTATTCTATGGGCTATTTAAAATACACTGTAAGTGATAGCACACATTAGTTTGACTGTATCAAAACTTAAAATTTTTGTAGGACAGAGACCAACTAAAGTCAAGTCAAACAGCAGGCTGGGAGAAGATATTTGGAACACCTGTCTGAATTATTATTATATAGTATACACTAGATAATTAGTGTTATTACACTAGATGTTAAAATTCTACACATAAGTAAGACAGAAAGTGTCATAGAAAGATGACAAAGGATATGAATAGAAAATTCATAGGAGAAATGTTAATGGCAATAAGTATATGAAAAAATGTTTATTCTCAGTACTTATTAGGTATATGCAAATTAATACAGCAGTGAAAATTTTCCTGCCATCCAGCAGATGGCAAACATTTAAAAAGTCTGATTATATTTTGTATTGACAAGAATGGAAGAAAAATGGGAACTCTGACACATTACTAGCAGTATTTTAAACTGCTACTTTGCAAAAAGTAACAAATAAATTAAAAATGCACTTATTCTTTCACCTAAAAATCCTCTCTGTGGGTATGTACTATGGAGAGACTGTAGCATGCATGCTTAAGAAAACATAGATAAGATTCTATTTTTGCAGCATTGTTTATAAAATAAAAAGTAAAAACAACTTTATTTGCCTATCAGTAGATAATTTTTTAACAAAATGGGGTATTTTTATGCCCTGGGATAATTTGGAGTATGTAAAAAGCATAGCTATATCTACTTATAATAACATGGATAGAATGTAAATCTTGAATGAAAAAAGCAAATTTTAGAATGACATATGTAGTATAATGTCACTTATGTACACAAAGCATGCAAAATAATACTGTATGTCACTCTGTGATGTATGCACACACATGTGAACACATAAAAGTATACACAATATGCTGGAAGAATATACACAGAAACTCAGAGAGAGATAGAATGCTGAATGAAGACTGGGGATATTCTCAAAGGTGTTACTATCTTCATTTGTAATGTACTGTTTCTTAGGGAGAAACAACACTTTCAAGTATAAATAACAAAATATAACAGTTGTTTGTTCTGGATGGGGGGCCATGAACTGTCTGTTTTTATATATATATATGTTTTTTGGTAATTTCACATACATTTTAAAATTTCCTCAAAAATTATATGACTTTCTTTTCAAAATTTTTTTTTTACTGGAGGATAATTGCTTTACAATATTGTGTCAGCTTCTGCCACACACCGGCTTGAATCAGCCACAGGAATACACAGATCCCCTCCCTCCTGAACCTTCTCCCTTCTCCTCCCCACCCCACCCCTCTAGGTTGCCACCGAGCCCTGGCTGAGCTCCCTGTGTCTCGCAGCAAATGCCTACTCGCTCTCTCTTAAACATGGTAGTATGCATGCTTCCTTGCTATTTTCTCAATTCACCCCACCCTCACATTCCCTCACTGTGTCCCCAAGTCTGTTCTCTATGTCTTTGTCTTCCATACAGATGCGTTAATATATGGTATTGTCTCTCTGACTTACTTCACTCTAATAGGCTCTAGGTCCATCCACCTCATTAGGACTGACTCAAATGTGTTCTTTTTTTAATAGCTAAATAATACTTCATTGTATATATGTACTTCAATTTCTGTATCCATTCATCTGTCAGTGGACCTCTAGGTTGCTTAAGAGATGACTTTTTAAACTAGGAACACAGACAGATGACTCAAGATTTCTAGCCTGGGATTATGTAATGTTATTGATAGAGGAAACAAAGGAGATTTGTAGGTAAAAGACCTTTAGATACCACTGGGTTATCCAAACAAAGACATTTACCATACAACTGGAAATTAGAACTTAGACCTTAAAAAAAAAATTAAGTCAAGCCTAGAGATGCTCATTTTTTAGTTAGTTCAGAAATAATATTGAAAGTCATGGTGGTGTGTGGATATTAACTGTCATTCTTCAGAGAGTGGAGAATGAAGAGAGAAGCTGGCTAAGGTTTATGCTTTGGACGAACAGTCACATTTGCAGATGTAGGCTAAGTCAACTGAAGAAAATAGGAAAAAAACACGGTCAGACAGTCTATTATTGTGAAAGTCATATGAAGGGAAGAAGGTTAATAATAATGGTTAAAGAAGGTTAAAAATGTCATTTGTTTGAAGAGATAGAGTCAGGTGAAAACTAAGAAGAGGTCCTTGGGCTTGTTTGGCAGTTAAAAGCTTGAAGGGACTTTTGAAGAACTTTTCAGTGGGAAGGTGCAAAGATATATTGTAATAGGAGAAGAAATTAGTTAATTTGAATGTTCCTTTTAGAATAAACATAGAATTTAACTTACAGTTGCAGTATATTTTAGTTAAGAACTCCACTGTAAATATTCTCATAAATATGCCAAACAAGAATCATTCATAGCCCTTGTACTTTTACAGGAATTGAAAACAATTTCTAGAGTATTCAAGATACATTCCCTAATGATAATAAAGAACCCAAGTCCTTGAAATCAGTTGTTACAAATGTTATTTAAAATAGATCATTAACTATTTTAACTCACCTTGTATGGTGTCATACACATAAGGGTACTTAATAAATGCTTTTGGAAGACAGTTATTTATCTAACAACATCCATTAGAAAAGACCAGCTACAAGAATCAGTTGATGTATTGTTCTAGGAGTGGCTGCTAAGGAGTAGAAAGTTTTTTGCTTAGTATAAACCATAAAGTGAAGAATCAGCAGGCTCAAAGAGAGTTTGGCCCAGGGATAGCTTAAGTAAAATGCAGAAAACATGAATAAAACTAAGCTAGATTATCAGTTTCAAAAATGGTACATTCTGGATCTTTACTCATCATAGCTTTTTATGGTCCATAATGCATATGTGGAGAAAATTTTATGATAAAATAACGTTTGGAAATCATAGACCTCCTTGAGAATCTGAATAGTCATAGTTCTTTTCTTCAGAAAAAATACTATTTTTTGCTAACAAAACATTTTGCTAACAATTTTTCCTTTATGAACCCCCTATCAAATATTCATACTTTATGAAGGCTTTTATACATGTGGATGTAGGATGTACTCATTACTACTATAATTTCATATATAGGCAATTTTGTATATTACGCTTGTCTAAGAATTTCACCCTTGGTAGAGGTTCTGTGTGAACTGAGAAGGCTTATTTTTTATTTATTTTTTTTTTTGGTTACCTAATTCAGTGCTATCACATGTAGTATAGGTGCCTACAACAGAAAGTCTTGTACAGAGTGCCTACAATACTTACTTGCTCAAAATAAGTGCTGCTTATTTGTTGAATAAATGAATGGGTATGTGAATATAATGTGGGTTCAAACATTTTCATTTTAATAATATTGTATAAAACCTAACTATAATATTAAGTGAAGTGTATCAGTATAATGAATAAAAATAGAGAATTAACCACAGTAGTTTAAAAACATATGAAATAGTCTTATCTTTTCTCTTTGTAAATCTACAGACTTGCACACCTGTATGTATTTGTCTGTCTCCCAGCATTGATGAACTGAGCTTTACTTAATGGTCCTAAATCTCTTGATTCCAGCTTGTTGTCCTGATAGATATATTTTTCTTAAACCTTAGTTTTCATGACCCTTTTTTTTTCCCTGCTAAACATGCCCAACACACCATACCCCAGCTTTGGGTTTCATTGTTAGTTTGGCTGTATCAGAAAAACTTAGACTGATCCCCTCTTATTGTTCTCCCACCATTCACTGCTCAAAAATTTTTTTTCAATTTTTTCTTAATTTCTCAGGAACACTCTTAACCATTGCTCTAGCTTTGACATTAAAAAGTAAAACATCAACACTTTATAATTTATAAAATGGTAAAATGGGTTTAACTTTTCATCCATATTGTAACTTCTTTATAGAAGATTATTTTATAGAATTTTGAACCTTGAAATCATAAGCTACCATGTGATTTTGATTAAATTATTTAACTTCTTGGAGCTTCAGTTTCCTGATGTGTAAAATAGGGCATTGGATAAAGCCAGTGATTCTCAAATAACCCTACCATTGGTGGTTACAGGGTTACTGTCACTAAAATAAGTTTTTATCTTTCTCCAAAATTATAAGATGTTAAAAATATATGACATTAAATATATAAAATGTCTCCTTCATTTGATTCCTACCTGTAATTTTTTTAAAAGCCTGTTGCCCTTGGTACTTGTATCTAATAGAGCACAGGGTTACATATTTGGTTTTAAAGTGTACTATATTTGATTCATGGAAGTCAGGAAAAGAGATCATGATGTTCCGTTGAGGTCCTTAATTTTTTTCAAAATCTCTAGGTGATGTGGTCTCTAGGCATCTTTTTAACCATAACATTTTATGATTCCCTTTTCTAGATAAAAAATACAAAGGAAATAATCAGAATAAGCTAAAAACATTAAAATCGGTATGGTGTAAGACACAATTGTATGTTTACATACTTCTAAAGAATATTTACCATCTTGGTTATTCCAGGACCATAAAATCATTCAAATACCCAAGGGTATCTAATTATTTTCAGTTATATTAGACATGGATTCCTAGGTAGCTCAGTGGTTTAAAAAAAAAAAAAATCTGCTTGCCATTGCCAGAGCTTCAGGGGATGTGGGTTTGATCCCTCCGAGAGGAAGATCCCCTGGAGGAGGACATGGCAACCTACTCCAGTATTCTTGCTGGGAAAATTCTATGGGCAGATTAACCTGGTGGGCTACAGTCCATGGCATCACAAATAGTCGGACACGACTGAGTACACATATTTGTTCATTTGTTCATTCATATTAGACTTTAATGGTAATGATTATATTTTGATGACTTATTTTTAAAATGGAGAGGCTGGAGGATGAAAGAATTGATGCTCAGACTATACAGACAGACATGGAAAGAACTGCTCAGGACTCTGTAGTTGAAAGTTACAGGTCATTTTTAAACTTTTCTTTCTTTAAGCTGTAAAATGTGACAAGTTTGGAGTTTAAACTGCTCCTTTATCTTTTGCTGGTTAACAAATCATCCCAAATTTAGCAGTTTAAAACAATAAACATTATATTATCTAGTTTTTGAGATTAAGGATTGGAGATTGACTTACCTGTATGGTTCCTAAATCAGGATCTTTCCTGAGAATGGAGTCACCTGAGGGCTTGATTAGGGCTGGAGGGTTTGTGTCCTAGAGAGTTCAGTCACAGGACCATTGGCAGGATGCCATTGTTCCTTGTCTAATGGGCCTCTCCACAGAGATGCTTCCTCAGATTGACCCAAAAGCAAGAGATCAAGCATTTTCTAAAGTCACGTATGATCACTTCAGCTCTGTGCTTGTTTGTTAGAAGTGAGCCATTAAGTTCAGCCTACACTCAAAGAGAAAGAGGGAAATTATATTCTACCTCGGGAAGGAAGGAATTTTAAGGAATTTTCAGAAAAGTAAGTACTAAGTGCATCATAACGAATAAACAAGCCTTCTTACTTTGGAGCTTGGGGAAGTGTTTGCCATGTGGGGCCACCCAAAAGGGAGGATCATGTTGGAGAGGTCTGACAGAATGTGGTCCACTGGAGAAGGGAATGGCAAACCACTTCAGTATTCTTGCCTTGAGAACCCCAAGAACAGTATGAAAAGGCAAAATGATAGGATACAGAAAGGGAAACTCCCCAGGTCGGTAGGTGCCCAATATGCTACTGGAGATCAGTGGAGAAATAACTCCAAAGAGAATGAAGGGAAGGAGCCAAAGCAAAAACAATACCCAGTCATGGATGTGACTGGTGATAGAAGCAAGGTCCGATGCTGTNCAGAAAGGGAAACTCCCCAGGTCGGTAGGTGCCCAATATGCTACTGGAGATCAGTGGAGAAATAACTCCAAAGAGAATGAAGGGAAGGAGCCAAAGCAAAAACAATACCCAGTCATGGATGTGACTGGTGATAGAAGCAAGGTCCGATGCTGTAAAGAACAATATTGCATAGGAATCTGGAAGGTCAGGTCCATGAATCGAGGCAAATTGGAAGTGGTCAAACAGGAGATGGCAAGAGTCAACGTCGACATTCTAGGAATCAGCGAACTAAAATGGACTGGAATGGGTGAATTTAACTTAGATGACCATTATATCTACT
>SJYV01013382.1:180108-211311 GCA_006410875.1 Neotragus pygmaeus | reverse complement strand
GAGGGAGTCTTGGCCCTAGGGAAGTCTCCGCAAGGAATTGCCCCCTCTCCCCTCCCCCCCAAGCCTCCCACCTTAGCGGAAGCGCCTCGGAGAGGACAGAACAGACGGGATTGACAGCCCTCTGGTTCCAATCTGCTCGCTGAGTTGTTCCAAATAAGAACGTTGGTTTCTGGGGGCGGGACTCCGGTCCCGCGCTGGGCCAATGAAGATTGGGCGGGAGTGAAGCTGACAATGTACGCATGGAATTGGAGGGAAGAGGAGTGTAAACACGGAAGTGGCCGCGGGGGTGGGGGATGTGCAGCGCCACTGCTGCAGCGGAAGGGCACGGACTTAAGTTACAGAGAAAAAGCAGCTTTACTTAATAGCAGACAGCGCAGTGAGAGCCCTGAATAGGCGTAGCACTGCTTGAGTACGATTTACTGTAGTGAACTTAAACGTTCCTTTTCCTGGGTTTTGTTTCATATCGCCATCGATGGGAATTGGAAGATGGGGAATAGTCATCGAAGAGCATTGCTGGGAAAGGTCTTACCGTCTGTTTTCCATCCATTGTTTTTAGGTAGTGAAGTTAGTAGTTTGGTTGGGGAAACTTGTGTTTCAATTCGATTGGGAGAAATCATAAATGTATATTTAACAGAACTTAATCTTTAAAATGTAACACTGCACAGCCCTAAAGAAAAATCACAGTGAGTAGTGATGAAAGCACATTTGACAGTTATTTTCTAATTAGAGCAAGATCTTAAATATTAGTGAAAAAGGGGCAGAGTACAATGAGAACTTGGTCCCTTTGTGTATGTTCAGTCTATTAACAATACTGTTTGAATTAAGGGATGGAATTTTTGGCTTTATATTATTGGTACTAACAATACTTTTGTTTAGGTCAGTCATGTTGAGCGTGTACCTTTTCAGAAACGTTCCTAGTGGTTATGAGAACTTTGGGATAGTCCGTGCAGATAGAATTTTTAAAAATACTGTGAAGATAAGAGGGCTTAATTTTGCTAAGAGAAGATCCTTTTTATAAGCTTTTCGCATTATCAAAACCGAATGTGATCTGTAGATATTTTGCTAGGAGTGGATACATACACATAGTCTACAGTTTTAAAAATACAAAAGTTTTATCTTCTTTTGACGAGGTTTTTTTTTTTTTTAAGTGAAATGTTGTTTTCCAGTTCTGCTGTATTTCACAAGTATATACAAATTTTACAAGTGAAGTCTGTGACAATAGTGTTCTGTGAAGAATACATTTTAATACAATAGTTTTCAAATATTCCCTCAGTCATGTTCATGTAATCTGAAATTCCTTTATAAATTCTGTTTTAGAAGGAAATTTGAGACAGGTTTGCTAGTTTATCCAAGGTTTATTCATTGAAAAAGTTGGGGAGGAAATGTGACCTAGAAAATGAAGAATCATGGATCTAAATTTTATTGCTGCCAGTTTCCATTGATGTTGGGAGAGTAATGTTAAAAGGGTTTGTATTTGTAAATGGACATAATGATACTTTTATTCCCTTGAGCGAAGTCATCAAGTGTTAGAATTATTCCTCACAAAGCTTTCCAGTCTAATTGAGGAGATGGGTGAAAATCTATATAATACATAAATGTTAAATTTAATTACAGTGATTGCTATATGGGTTTATGATAAGTGTAGAATAGAATGATGGTAAGGAAAACTTTTAGAGGAGATAAGCTTTAAACCGAATATTGTTAGCATAACTGTTGTTTCTAAGTAGGTACAAAGCACTTAGAATTACCACTACTAAGATGTTAGAGGATATATTTTTGCTTTTATTTTCCTCCTCTAGAGACTTAACTGTCAACTTAAGCTATCAACTTCAGCTTTAGTTATCAGTGTTTATGTTGTCAGAGGCGTTTGAATGAAGAATGAAGTAAATATAAATACACTTGTTTATTAAAAATAACTTTCATTTTAACATACAAAATACTTCTTTGTGGTAAAGACTTGACATACTTTATTAAAAACTTTCACTGGCAACATGATATATGAGAAAGAGCCTTGACCCTGAGGTCAGGAGATAAGGATCTTCATCCAGCTGTCACTAAACTACTCTTTAAAGCTTCATTTTCTGTAAGAGAACAGGATTGACTAGGTGATCTCTAGTAACTTTTAAAGCTCTAAAACTATAGGCAGCTCAAGATATATTTAATGGAAAGTGAAGGTTCTCATTTTCTTGGATTTATTTACACCATGTGAGTGAATTTGTCTAAGGTCATTATGTAATGTCGAGGTTAACTTCTTTCACCAATCTTTGTAACAAATTGGAGCTTGAGGTTGTGTCTTTATGTTGAATATAAGACACAAGATATAGTTTATTTAATAATATAGGCCCATTTTTAGTCTGTAAGGAAAAATAAGTATTCCTTAACATTTATGCAAAAGTGTTGTGTACATGTGGTCTGCGTTTTTTGAAGACTTTGAGTAATATTCTCCTTTATTATCAAGTACATACTTTCCTTGACTTTTTTTTTTTAATCTTTTTTTGAGAAATTGAAAATTGGGAAAGTGGAGAATTAGAGAATTGAGAAATAGGGTAACCAAAAGTATTGTTCTGCTTTAACTGAGTTATTGAAGGGAAAGAGGGAGGGGGAAGTTTTTCTGGAAATGCAGCCTACGTATATTTCCGGACAGAACAAATCTGTCTAGTTTGTCAAAATTCATCATGAAATTTGAACTTGAAAATCTAATTTATTATAAACAGGAATACCTAGTATCAACCTTGAAAAGATCATTAATTTGAAAAAAAAATTTAGCAGGCAGTGAAAAAATGAGGGCCTGTGTTGAAATAAAANAGAACAAATCTGTCTAGTTTGTCAAAATTCATCATGAAATTTGAACTTGAAAATCTAATTTATTATAAACAGGAATACCTAGTATCAACCTTGAAAAGATCATTAATTTGAAAAAAAAATTTAGCAGGCAGTGAAAAAATGAGGGCCTGTGTTGAAATAAAATTGGAAGAATGGCATTAATTTTAAAAAAACTTATTTGAAAATGTGTTTAAGAAATTACTCTTCAGAATTCATTGCAGCATTAGTACTAAAATTCATAAAAAACTGAGTTAAAGAGTAAGTTATCAATATGTAAATAGTCATTCCAGGTAGTTCAACATCAGTTTCCTTTAGGGACAAATTTAACTGGTGGAAAGGGGCAGGCAGGAGAGTGTTTCTGAAAACAAAACAACAACAACAAAAAACAACTTCATGTGCAAGTACGTTGACAAAATACTATTGTACTTATGGAAATGGAATCATAATTTTTTGTCCACACGTTGATTTTATGTTTAGAAGCTAAAACTTACAGAAATATGAGGATAGAATTTGGGTGTTCTTAATTACGTTTGATTTTAAATTATACCTGCGGTTCTTAAAAACTGAAATTCTTGGGAGTCCCCCCAGACTCTTTCAGGGGAGTCTGTGGAATCAAGTTATTTTCATGATAACGCTAAGACCATGTGCCTTTTCACTTTTATGAATGTTCACAGGAGTTTTCTAGAGGCTACATGGCTGGAATGTAACAGATCAAATGAAGAAGCAAGTATGAGAGCCCCAATGTTTTCTATTATGTATTAAAAAGATTTGCAGAAATGTGAATTAAAGCTACTCTTTAAATTTTTGTTTTTAAGAAAAAGTTACTTTTTATAAAAAAATGTAAAAGATGTTTTAGTTTTAATTTCAAATAGGATAAATATCTAAACATGAGACTTATATAAGAGAAATCTTTGTGGTCCTCTCTGTGAATGTAAAAAGATTCTTTGACCAGAGATGTTTTCAAATAGCTGTACTATAGTTTAATTAGTCTATACTTTGAGTACCATAGCCTTATTTGGTGATTGAGTGTTTGAAATGTGACGGATAAACCAAATTTTCAATTTTACTCAAACATAAAAACTAAAACAGTAGAAAACTTCTTGACCATGTAAATTTCTTTTACATGTTGAAAAGGCAATGTTTTTGAATATACTGGGTTAAATGAAAGGTACTAATATCACTTTCCACTAACTTTTCTCAATGTGGCTGCTGGACATTTAAAAATTACATGTGGCTCTTGTTATCAGATAGCTCTACTTTAGAAAATTATTTTATTCTCATTCCGTTCTTAACCTTATAGTGAAGCTGTAGAAAGTCAAAGGGGCACAGATGTAAAGATGGAGACCTTTACCTTTCCTCCTTTTCAGTGTGTTCATTTGTGTTCTTTACTCATCTGTTACTGTTACAGTCCTGGGACTTGAGAGAATAAGCTGTGGTAAGTCAGGTGTGGTAGCTGAGTGATGGCCTTGTAAATTGTTTATGGTCTTGTAGGGGAATACCACTATCACCTAATGAAGTGTTTTCTGATTTTTTCCTGTGGCTCTCAAATTGCTGTTAATTTTTATTTTTGACTTTTAAAAACACTGTTATTAGCTAGGTCTATTGCCAGCATTCTCTTCTGCAAAGCTGAGAGGTATGTCTCTTGTCAGACTTAATTACCAAGTTTGGTATTTAGTAACAGCTGTTGAGTGAGTCTGGAATAGTCTACCATACAAACACCAGTTGATTAGAAAGCTAGAAATGGAACAAGACTCTTACCAATAGTAAAGGAGGGCATAAGCAAATTTAATTTTGACATTGATTAAAATAGTTTTGAAATTTATTTGATACGTTTAGTTTTTCAAGGAGTGTTGACCAGCAACCTAACTACTAGTGGTAACTAGTTGATGTGCCTGTCAGATAACTTTTTGCTTCATTGTTTCTACTTTTAAAATGAGTCTTTTTTTTTTAACTCCCATAAATTTAATACATAGGCATAGAAAAACACCAGTAAATCAAGTTTTAAGTAAGAGATAATAATTCTTAGGTGTCACTTATAAGTTTGCTTACTTTGATGGCACAACACTGTTTTATTTACCTTAAGAACTGTGCAGAATTTTAGTTGTATTTGAATTATTATTTAGTTATATTTGTATTCAAATTGTATATGAATTACTGATAAGAATAAAATAGTACTGAAAAGTTTTCAATTATTATGGAAATATTAATAGGAAAAATATTTCTTAAATTTCTGTTACCAAAAACTACTTGTTGACTTATGTCAACAAAAGAGTAAAAGGAGATAGTGTTCCCTTTTAACAAAATGGATTAAATATTCATGGACACTGTCAAATTATTTTGCATCTTTGTTTTGAAATATTTTACTCCTGTTTATCTTTTTGATATCTGAACTATTTGTATAAGCTTCATGAGGCCAGAGATCTTTCCACACTTGTATCTCAGGTTTGTAGCACAGGGTAGATCCTGAACAATCATTTAGTGACTGTACATAGAGTATAAGATCTGATCATTAGTTCATAGAGAATTTATGCATTTTTAATATTCTCATCCTAAATTTAAAGTATAAATGTGTTGATATTCTTCTTAAATTTGTATGTTTTCTCTTTATTTTACTATGTACATGTACAATATTTTAGGGAAATAATATTTTGAACTTAGAAAGGGGAGGTTGAGGTTGGAAATAAGAGCTAGGAAATTTTCACTGACATAACTAACATGAAATCATAGTTTTGAAAATATACCTCAAGCTATGTGGGAATTCAGGGCAGTATAATACGTAACTGTTGGGAAATTTTGTTTATAACTTAAAACATTAAAATAATTTGGTTTCTATTGCTGTATTACTATCAAATACTCAGAGCTCTTTAATATGCTAGAGTTTTAGGGTGTGCATTAATACAATTACATAAGGAATTAGTTTACCCAGGGTAGTTTATTAATAGCGCCTCAGACAACAGCTAAATTGCAACACAAGCAGACTTTAAAGAGAATGAAGTTCTTAGAATAAGCTTTAAAACNTGAAAATATACCTCAAGCTATGTGGGAATTCAGGGCAGTATAATACGTAACTGTTGGGAAATTTTGTTTATAACTTAAAACATTAAAATAATTTGGTTTCTATTGCTGTATTACTATCAAATACTCAGAGCTCTTTAATATGCTAGAGTTTTAGGGTGTGCATTAATACAATTACATAAGGAATTAGTTTACCCAGGGTAGTTTATTAATAGCGCCTCAGACAACAGCTAAATTGCAACACAAGCAGACTTTAAAGAGAATGAAGTTCTTAGAATAAGCTTTAAAACCCTGAAACTGCTTCCCAAGGTTCTTTAGTACACATGAGTATTGTAGGGAGGAAATTTGAAAAAAAAAAATACAAAAAAAAAACACTTGAGAATGGTAATACATTTTATACTTACTAATAGTAAGTTTCTTAAAGTTGAGCTAGAAGGACTGATTGAATCCTCTGCTTCAGTGAAGCTGCAGATAAGAGTAAGCAGGGTCACCTAAAGATAGATTTACTTAGAGGTTTGGCTGCCTCTCTGGAACTGTTTAGCTTTGAGCAGATTTCCATAAATGGAAAGAGCAACTGGAGAGACTTGGTACCTTGGTTGAGAGTGTGGATGATGTGCAACAGGTGGTAAAGCAGTCACTGGATTTTTTATAAATGCTCTCCAAATGACTGGTGTTTAAGGCTAAGGCCTTAGCACTTGGTGAATTTTGAAACTAAATGAAAAAATCTTTTTCAATTAAAAGTTTACTAGAAATAATTTTTTTTAATGGTTATCTTTAGTGTATAGAACTTGTGAATTTATAATGGTTTTATGAAATTTGTATATTTCTTTTAGTCCTTGAGAGGACATCTTGAGAAAGATCTATCAAATTAGAAACTGTTAAACATATTTGTGTTTCAGAACCTATTACAAAGTAGAATTTCAGTATTTCAAATCAGGATGTGAAATTAATATATCATTAGGATAATGAGTTTGTGCTTGGATTGCTACTTTTCCTGTGAGGTCTATAGGTTGTCCTTAACTTTAATAAATAAAAGAAATACTTACATACCTACTCTATGAAGAGTCTATGTTAGGAACTATAACAGATATAAAGATGATTGAGACAGGCCTCCCTTGGGCTTCCTTGGCAGTTGGTGGTTAAGGCTCCATGCTTCCACTGCAAGTGGCATGGGTTTGATCCCTGGTCTGGGAACTAAGATCCTGCATGCCATGCCTTGTGGCTCAAAAGCTTGGGGGGCGCGGAGCTACCCCTCCCTGATCTCATGGAGCTTATAATCACACAGAAATGATAAGAAAGTATCACCATTTATTAAATTCTTAAGGAAATCACTGCATTTAATTCTCAAAACTGTATGAGGTAAGTGATATTACTATTTAGTGAAAGAGGAAACTGGGCCATACAAGGATTTAAATTACTGGCCTTAGGTTACAGAAATAAGTGGCAGAAACTAGAACCAAAGCTTTTTCACAAATAATTTAATCAGCAAAGCGTAAAGTAAGTGTTAGAGAAGTTAGAAAAAGTGGCAGAATTAGGAAAGGCTTCATGAAGGCTGGGGTGGTGGTGGGGGGGAATAGGAGCACTCTCTTTTGTCTTTCTAAATTTCTTGGGTGAAACCCAGCGAAGGCCAGTGAAATCTTGAAGAAGAAAGCAGATAATTGTGAAGAAAATTTCTAAGTTCTCTGGTGTACTCACCAGGAAGGTTTGTAAGAATTGAACTAATTCATTAAAGTAATTTAGAAATATGAGTGAGTCTCTGACCGATTCTGGTAGGTGTTAACCCCCGATTTTAGTAGCAATATGTTAAAATTACAATAGACTTCATAGGATTGTTAATCTACAACTATCCCCCCCCACCCCAAGTTAGTTTTTGGCCTAAAATTGAGTTCAAATTTCAAGAGTCGAACTGTGTTTTCCTTTGGATAAGATTCAGAAATTTCTAATAATCTCAATAGTTGCTTTGTAATCAACATTCATTTTATAAATGGCAGGTTTGTTTTAGTTTTTAAATTATTTCTGTAATTTGTATAGACTAATATGTATTAATGGCTTATTTAGAGTTATGAACTAAACATGAGCATTTAGTTCAGTAATGTGTTCAATGCATTTTTATTGAGTGGAACTTACTTTCCCTCCAGTGGAAGCATCAGTTCATAGCAGTAATGCACACTGTACAGATAAGACAATTGAAGCTGCTGAAGCCCTGCTTCATATGGAATCTCCTACCTGCTTGAGAGATTCAAGAAGTCCTGGTATGTGAACTCTTCTTTATTATATTAAAGATATATCATTTCATGTATCTAGAATAACAAAAATTTTTTTTAATCCAAGGGAATTGCTGTTCTCAAAGTCTACTGTACATAAATATCTATGCCAGCAGTAACTGGTCTTTACTTGTCAATGTTCACAAGTCTTAAGTGCTTTAAATACTTAATTTTCAAAATAATTGAATCAGAAGGTGTCCACTGTAGACAGATAAATGTCAAATTGCTGTTTCTACTTTTGTGTCTCATTTCCTTAACTCCGGGTAAATGAAACCTTAAGAGCATGGCTGGAGAATGGCCGATGGAAGCTGTTGCCACCCGTGGCCACGTCGAGTCAGTCCTTCAGTGATAATGGGCAGTAGTTCTGGGACTACTCCCTGGAAAAGAGAGGTGGCAGTGTCCACCTCTCTTCACACTCCCTTCAGGCTTCAGGTTTTCCATTGGTTTTGGTCTCTTTTTACAGATTGCCTTTGAGAATCTTTTTGTCCCTAATTTTAAGGTCCAAATGTTAATTTGACTTAATATGGTAAGATTGACCCTTCTTTTAGGGATTTACAGTAAATACTAAGATCAAATGTACTTTTTAATTAGAGTAGTAATCTTGTGTGTTATTCAGGGATGTGAGAAGAAAATTAGTGCATATTGGTCAGTGTATTAATCTATAGTAGTATGTATTAATCTATAGTAGTATGTATTAATGGAAATGGAAATGTCATATCCTAGTTACTCAGGCACATTGAAAGGAAGCCAGAGCAACATTATTGTATGTAATAGAATACTAAAAATATGTATGCACCATTTCAGTGACTCAAAATATTAGGGACTGTTCCGTTAAATAAAAGATTGAAAGATGATACTCATTTGGCTATAATGAGCAGGTTTTCTTTTCATATTTAAAATGAACTGTAGGAACTTCCCTGGTGGTCCAGTGGTTAAGACTCACCCTTCCAATGCAGAAGGTGCAGGTTTGATCCTGGTGGGCAAACTTAAGATCCCACATGTCTCGGGTGTGGCCAAAAGTTATTTAAAAAAAAAGAGAGCCATAAGTGCTTACTTTCACTGAATACGCTTTTGTTATTTTAATGTTATACCAGGTGTATGTTTTACCTTGTTAGAGAATAATGATGAGTAAGTAGAAGGAAAATAATTACTAACTCACTGTTACACTGTTTAATTTTCAACTGTTTTCCCAATTGTCAAAATGATACAGTCCTTTACAATGAACTTGAGAGTACCTAAAGGGTGAAGCAAGGGGGTTGACTCTCATGATCTCCCCCTTTACCCAGAAGATTAACATTTCCTCAGGTCGAGTTTCTTTGCGTCTATTTACTTACATACTTTAGATCATATTGTATATTCAACAAATTAACCTCAAGTTCTTACCCTGCTTTGATGAATTATTAGTAACCTGACCTTTGCTAAAAATTGAATTGTCCATGCTCAGAGGCATTAATGGGGGTGGGAAATTTAAATTTTTCAACTTTTTTTTATAGTGGAAGTGTTTGTCCCTCCTTGTGTATCAACTCCAGAATTTATCCATGCTGCTATGAGGCCAGATGTCATTACAGAAACTGTAGTGGAGGTGTCAACCGAAGAATCTGAACCAATGGATACCTCTCCTATTCCTACATCACCGGATAGCCATGAACCAATGAAAAAGAAAAAAGGTAGGGTGTATTTATAAATTTCTGGGAGTTAGGGTGAAATTTTTTCTAGTGTCTTTTTTCTCCATCAAGGGAGATGGGAAATATTTACTATGTTTATGATCAATGTTATACTGATTAGATATTCTCAAAAATTTGAGATTTTTAATTGTGTCTTTTAACATGTTCATAGTGTCTGAAGGAGTTTGTATTTGAGCTCTAAAAGTAGTTGCCCAAAAATGAGATTATAGTAAGAGCTTGATACACCAAAGGGGTCCATGGGGTTGCAAAGAGTCAGACATGACTGAGTGACTGAACAACACAGGAGGAAGATCAGGGAGTCACTGCACGTTTTTCTACTTTCTGATCCTTTTAGGTACTTGGTTACTTAAAAGTATTCTTGACTCTGTTTTTCCTAACCTTATCTTCCTACTCTTTTGTGGGCATTAAAATAAAAAGCCAGATTTTCTTCCCCACTCTCTTTGGCCTTAAAACACCAAGATTGCCCGTAGGGAATTCTGAGGGGACTAAACTCGCCATTGGGTAAAGAGCATTTCCACTTACTCTTTGACTTCTGCTGACACCTGTTTTCCTCTGATCCTGGGGGAATGCTCCAGTCCATCTCCAGCATCCTGAGTGGGTTCTTTTTTTCTGTTTGAATCAAAGGTAAAACTTGAAAGAAGTGAAATTCTGTGTAAATTCTCACCTAATTCCACTTTGTTCTCTGCTTTTTTTGCACATTTTAGGTGGGGGGGATAAAATCAAAGGCAAAAAATAAGGGGGAAAGTTGTGTTAGAAATAATGGTATTATCTAATCATTTATTAGATAGCAGTATTTCAGATTGCTGTGATGTTCATAGGTCTGTGCCTCATTGCTATGAGGGATACAACAGAGAATAACACGGTTGCCTTCTCTCATAATATAGATTATATATGTATTTAAGATAACTCATGGATGAGAGAATTTAGAAGGAAGAATTATTTTGCCCTGTAAATGTTTAAACAAAAGGCATACATGTAAATAACCCTGTTTACGCACTGCCCACTGTAGCCTTTGGCTGGTTGTATCTTATGCAAACTATTACAAAATACCTAAGAAAATTTTAGATTTGAATGAAGAGAGAAAAGACTATGAAAAGCTGGGAGTATTTAGGGAGCCAAGATCTCTAAATAAATAGGTTGATCTGTGTAAATGGTGGTATGGTATAAACCAGAAAATAATTTGCCAATTTAATTCTAATCTTATGTATTTGAAAATAGGTGGTATTAATGAATTACTATTTAAAAATTACATATAACACTACCAGTTATTCATTTGTGGTTAAGGGGACATAGAAAGTTAGGTAGGTTATTTTTAATAGTAGGGCCATATTTTTATTTCTAGAGCTTTTAATATGCTAATGTGTATTATAAATCTCCAAGAGATGATTACGTGCAGTTCTGAAAGTTAATTTGACTGTAGAACCCTTTTCCTACTGATGAATAACCTATTTGTCAAATAACATGATTTGGGACATGCTGCTTTATAAGAAAACAAGCCTTTGGGGACTAACCTTTCTATTAAGGAGTTGAGCTTTTATGCTTGAATTTAGGAGACAAGAGAAAATGTTGGGTCTTATTACTGACTGCATATTTTGTACATATAAATAGTATTTAAATTGAGAAATTAAGGTCTGTTTTTAATTAGGATACTGGTGAACTTAGTTTTAATTTTTGCCAAAACATACTTCTTATTGATTAGAATTAACATAATGAAATCCTAGACTATGATAGCTATGGTTTTTCAGATATACATTAGGGCATTTTAATGTAGCTCTAGATAATCCTTGTTAATGAAGAGTAGAGACATCAGAAACCCCAAATGTATGACAATCGCCAAATTAGTAATATGTATACTTAATATTCCCAGTCTCATTCTTAAGACTTCCCTCACCTGCCAGTATTCATCCTTCAGTGCTGAGGGTTGAACACAACACATTTCAGAAATACTCTTTCCTTTCTGTAGAGAAGTGTAGCTGTTGCTTTTCTGTTCATTGTGGATGTTGGACTGTCTGAGCGCAGCTTAGGGCTGAAGTGAGTGAGGAGAAACAAAAGGGCACAAACATTTCTTAGACATATGAAGCAATTACTTGGAAGATTTTTTTTTTTATCCTTATACCTGCACGTTGAGGTGGGGAAATTTTATGCTTAAATTCTGGTGGATTGATTGGCTCAGAGCAGTAGAGAGTGTTTAAAATAATATTTTTTACTTTTCCTCATTTGAGCTCAAAGGGCTTCGCAGATTATCAGATCTTCTGCAATAGGTAGGTAAAGCTTTTTCTAACAATTCTGTAGAACAGAAAACAAAAGTTTATACTAGAATGTGTTTCCATTGCTACATTATTGGAAAAGGTTAGCAAATTGAGGCTGTGACCATGTAAATAATAGGTTAGTTGTACCTGACTTGCCGAAAACATTGATTTTACTATCAACGCAAAGAGGGGTCGCAGAGTCGGACACGACTGAGCGACTGAACTGCTGTAATTTATGTTGCAGAAGTGCTTTTAATGTTCCTTTTAAAAGCAGCTTTTATATACACAGTATATTAATCCATAAATTAGTGTCTAGTTTCATAAATAATATGTTATCAAAAAGCCTGCTATCACGTTTCTGTTATTTTTCCTGTTTTCCACGTATGGTTTCAATATCTTCTTTTTTCAGTTGGCCGTAAACCAAAGACCCAGCAGTCGCCAATTTCCAATGGGTCTCCTGACTTAGGTATAAAGAAGAAACCCAGAGAAGGAAAAGGTAATTTGGGGAGGGCTGTTTTGTAGGCGAGATGGATATATATTTTTTTTCCCCCCAGTCAAGTACATTTGTAGGAAAATTACTTCTAGTACGCACTGTAGCGCTGTCTTGGATTGTAATTCTTAATCAAGGGTGTATGAGCATCACACGGGGAGCTTTTTCAAACTTATCTCTGCCTGGTCCTTATCCATTGAGGTTCTGTAGGCATAGAGAAACTGTAGGGAATAAAGCTGGGCAAGCATTTGGATTTGGCAAAGGCCCTAAGTGCAGTCTGATGCACACCTGTGTTGTTTTGGATGATGTGTGTATGTTTACACCCATCCTCATGGAGAGTCAAATGGAGTCACTTATATTTGAGAAGGTTTACAGAACTAAGACTTCATTTCTGATACATAACTTTCTTAACTGATAGAAGCAAGGTGAATTTACTTTTCCAACCAACAAATTTCAGTCATGTCAGTAAGGATGTCTAAACAAAAATGTGACATATTTTTAAAAGATGATGTGTATATTGAATTTGTGTATTCTCGTTAAAAGCAAAAATAATAAGCCTTCTACATTCTCTGCTCTCTTAATTTGTTGGATTAAGTCTTTAATAAAAAAAATTAAGTCAGTAAATCTACCAAGAAAATTGGTTAGATTTAAAAAAAATCCAGTTATGTAAACCTCCATTTACTTAAGAACTGTTATTCAGTTTGGGACAAGTTTAGGATAGTTTTATTTTCTTCTCCGTCTTTGGTTGTTTTACATTCCTAACATCTTAGGTTTTATCGTTTAATTTGTATTGAAAACCTTAAAACTGTATTAGTAGTAAGTGTTAAAAATTTGAACTGTAAATATACAGTTATTATTGTTTTTATAATTACTCCCATCATTAATGGTATCTTTTATATTCAAAGACCTTATGTTTACCACTAGAAAAAAATTTTGTCAAAATCATCTTTCATTAAAATTTCAGTTTTGTATTATAAAACCTGAGGCAATATGTTGTCGTGTGAAGATTAAAGTCATTACAGCCACACCTGGATTAAAAATCCAGTCAGTGCTTCGTCTTCTGCAAAATTATGATGTCTGCATAGACTCCATGAACTACCTTGTCTGATAAAGTAGGCTTCCCGTTCTGAATTCTGTTTTCCTTAAAACCAGAAATAGAATTGTTCATTTTAACTTAGGGAGGATAACTGGAGTGAAGCAGTTAAAGATAATCTGAAGAATGTCAATGGGTCTAACTATAATTCATTAGACACAGGAGCATTCAGATCCATACTATGTACAAGGCATTGTCTGTTGTACAAAAATTTCTTCTAGAATGAGTTCTTATAATCTCCAGGTCACAGACAGAATTAAAATCCCCAGCTATACCTCTTGATTCAATTGAGACTGATGTAGTTGAAAGTTGTGATTTAACACTAAGAGTTTTTAGGTATTGACACTGATGGAATAGGGCTTTGGAGATACAAATGTAATAACATTGTAAAGTTGAAGATTAGTCTTTTTTAGGTCAAGAGAACGCACACAGGGCCCAACTGTGGGTTAATGGATTTATTGAATTTTCGGGGGAATTACAGGATGAAAATGAAATGCTAGAGGAAGAGCATCAGTGTTGAGATTGAGTATTGGAAGCCTCCCCACCCCAAGGTTCTTCTCATATAGCTTGTAACTTGGATCTGAATTTTTGAGGATAGTAAAGGGTTAGTGAGCAGGAGCCTAGAGATGACCCAGTGGCTCAGTGGTGGCATATGCATTCTAATCTTCTTCTCAGGACTCTCTCCTCTTCTTTTATCAGCTTACAAACCTCCGTACCTAGAGGCTTATGGAGGGAATAAAGAAAAACAGCAGCCTGTCTTTAGTCTTCTCATAACACTGCCCACTACTCCTCCCCACCCTTCCAAAAAAAGAAAAGATTGATGCTCTCTTCTCTTTGGGACTAAGTTCCTTATTTTACCTACCCACATTCCTTCCTTTCCTTCTGGTATGCAAGTCTTGGCCATTTTCCAAGACTTAATGTCTTACCAATCCATTTTATTTTCACTCCTGAGATCCCAGACTTTATTTTCTGTCATTTAAAATTGTGCATGGCCTTATGATATAGTTTATATTGTTACAAAACTTATTTATTTCTTGAATTGTTATTCACTAGACAACAGTTTGACACTGTACAAATGATTGATAATATAGTCAAGTATTTAATGGCAGACTCTTAGTACACTTGTTCTTTACCAGTAGTAAATTGATTTTTTTTATTCAGCTTAAGTAAATACTTGCTTTTAGTTATGTTGATGAATTTTTAATTAGTGTCTATAATTGTTTTCAAAGGAAACACAACCTATTTGTGGGAGTTTCTTTTAGATCTACTTCAAGACAAAAATACTTGTCCTCGATATATTAAATGGACTCAGAGAGAAAAAGGCATATTCAAGCTTGTGGATTCAAAGGCTGTCTCTAAGCTTTGGGGAAAGCATAAGAACAAGCCAGACATGAACTATGAAACTATGGGACGAGCTTTGAGGTAAGAACACAAGAGTTTTCAAAGAAAACTTATGTATCTCTTAATACTGTCTATTAGTACTTAAAGTGCGTGAGAGTGCTCAGTTGTGTCTTAACTCTTTGCAACCCCATGAACTGTAGCCTGCCAGGCTCCTCTGTCCATGGAATTCTCCAGGCAAGAATANAAAGAAAACTTATGTATCTCTTAATACTGTCTATTAGTACTTAAAGTGCGTGAGAGTGCTCAGTTGTGTCTTAACTCTTTGCAACCCCATGAACTGTAGCCTGCCAGGCTCCTCTGTCCATGGAATTCTCCAGGCAAGAATACCTGGATTAGGTTGCCATTTCTTCCTCCAGGGGATCTTTCTGACCCAGGGATCGAAACCATGTCTCCTGTGTCTCCTGTAAGGTGGATTCTTTACCACTGAGCCACCTGGGAAACCTGATATTTAAAGAGAAGCTCTTAAAATCTCTTACTTATTATAGCTTTTAATTTTAATTTGGGTGGATTTTCTAGAGGAGTTTCTTGGGTTTGGAGGCAGATGGAGAGAGAGGTTTAGTCTAGATGGCTAAAATTTGAACACTATTGGAAAATCCATTTGTGGAAAATGTGTGCCTTTAAGAAAATTAAACCCAAATATAATACAGTTTCCAAACTGTGAATTTGTTCTTTAGTTCCTGCAAATTTGTTATAATGGATTTATTGTGATATGAACATTTTAAGTTTTGTCAGTTTGAGGAACCCACGTTAAGTTTGTAATGTACACGGCTTATTCTAATTAAGAGAATTTGTAAATGAACATAGTTTATGTGACAGTATTCACATATGCCACAAATTCATTTTTTATTAAGTATGGTTTAGGTAATTTTCCCACATAATACCAAGTTGCTTTTATAACCTATCAGAACTAAAATGTTACCAGTATCTGTAAAATCTAGTTGTTCCTTAGTAGTATCTGAGGGGTGTGGCTCCAGAACCCTCCTTGGATACCAGAAATTCATGGATGATCAAAATCCCTCATATAAAGTGGGATAGTGTTTGCTTGTAACCCACTTACATCCCCCATATACTTTACATCATCTGTCGATGATATAGTATATGTGCTATTTAAGTAGTTGCTATCACATGGCAAATCCATGTTTTGCTGTGTGGAACTCTTGTGGAAATTTTTTCTCCTTGAGCATTTTCTTTCTGTGGTTGGTTAAATCCATGGATATGGAGGGCCAACTGTACAATAATATATTCTGTATTTAGGTTAAATGACTTCCTTTAATAAAAAGTGAGCTTTTAGCTAATTCACAGATTGCAAGGTTATAGGACATATGGTACCAAGTTGTAATTTCATAGCTACTTCAAATTCTTAGCCTTTTGAGTGGAGCCCCACCTTGCCTCTTACTAGAGTAGTGAATGTTTCTGTTAGCATCTCTTCACGGTATTTTTGTTTGGGGATTGTGGAGGGGCAAACATAATATACTTGACTTACTTAATTCTTTTTCCTTACAGATATTATTACCAAAGGGGTATCCTTGCAAAGGTTGAAGGACAGAGGCTTGTATATCAGTTCAAGGATATGCCCAAAAACATAGTGGTCATAGATGATGACAAAAGTGAAACCTGTAGTGAAGATTTAGCAGCAGCTGCGGATGAAAAATCATTAGAACGAGTATCACTGTCTGCAGAAAGTCTCTTAAAAGCAGCAACTTCGGTTCGTGGTGGGAAAAACTCATCTCCTCTAAACTGCTCCAGAGCAGAGAAGGGTGTAGCTCGAGTTGTGAACATCACTCCCCCTGGTCATGACGCTTCATCCAGGTCTCCCACTACTACCACATCTGTATCAGCAACAGCAGCCCCAAGGTAAGTGAGGGAAACCAGTAGTTGTAATGTATTTAGTTTTTAGAAAACTCTTTGGCAAAACTGGGATGTTCCTTTTTTAATACTTGCATTCTAAGAACTGACTTTGTCAAGACTTTGAAAAGTGCTTGGTATTTTTAAATGTACTAATTAAAATATTCGTCTTAAAGTAGATGTCTTTTCTTACTTGAATTGATTTTTATGATTTTATAGATGGAATTTAATGTAGGCTTTTAAATATATATATATTTAGCTTATGTTTAAATATATTCATCTCATGTTTTTAAAATATATTCATCTCATGTTATTTCATGCTGTAAACTTCAGAGATTTTCGGTACATCTGTAAAGTTGGGTCCACTAGTTTTACATATGTTGGATTTGCATTCATCTTTTTTTCTCTCTCAAAGAGATGTATTTAATAATTTAGCGTGACATATAATCAAAGTTTTTTTTTAATCAACCAGGACAGTTCGTGTGGCAATGCAAGTACCTGTTGTAATGACATCGTTGGGTCAGAAAATTTCGACTGTGGCAGTTCAGTCAGTTAACGCAGGTGCACCGTTAATAACCAGCTCTAGTCCGACAACAGCAGCCTCTCCAAAGGTAGTTATTCAGACAATCCCTACTGTGATGCCAGCCTCTACTGAAAATGGAGACAAAATCACCATGCAGCCTGCCAAAATTATTACCATCCCAGCTACGCAACTTGCACAGTGTCAACTGCAGACAAAGTCGAGTCTGACTGGATCAGGAAGCATTAACATTGTGGGCACCCCACTGGCTGTGAGAGCACTTACCCCCGTTTCAATAGCTCACGGGGCCCCTGTGATGAGACTATCAGTGCCTCCTCAGCAGGCATCTGGCCAGACTCCTCCCCGGGTTATCAGCGCAGTCATAAAAGGGCCAGAGGTTAAATCAGAAGCAGTGGCGAAAAAGCAGGAACATGATGTGAAAACTTTGCAGCTGGTACAAGAAGAAAAACCGGCAGATGGAAATAAGACAGTGACCCACGTAGTGGTTGTCAGTGCGCCCTCAGCTCTTGCCCTTCCTGTGACAATGAAAACGGAAGGACTGGTAACATGTGAGAAATGAAACAGCAGCGCTCCCATGGACGTTAGGATGTTAGTGATGGTCCTGATAGAAGTGTTTGCAAGGATGTCATCGACAGAAGTCAGAAGACTTTAAAACACTTTTAATGCATTTAAGAAAACAATCAAACTTACTGGAAATAAATTACCTATCCCATGTTTCAGTGGGAAGTGAACTACATATTGAGATGCTGACAGAAAACTGCCTCTTACAGTAGAAACAGCCGAACCCGCCAATAAGGAAAAGGACTGAAAGGGACCAAGCAGCTCACTACAATATCAAGTTACACTAAGACTTGGAACACTAACACTGTAAGAGGTTATATAGTTTTCAGTGGGGAGGGATTGGGATGGGTGATCTTGTTGTTACATATAGCAATTTTTGATGCATTTTGTATGCATACCAGCAATTATTACTGTGTTCACACAGAACTCACTTAACTGGTGCTATGTGAAAACTGCTAATATAGGTATTTTAGAATGTGAATTGAAGAATGGATCCAAAAGCTTCAGAAAGAGGTTAGCAAAAAAGATCTAGTGCGTTTTTTTTTTNACTAGCCGAACCCGCCAATAAGGAAAAGGACTGAAAGGGACCAAGCAGCTCACTACAATATCAAGTTACACTAAGACTTGGAACACTAACACTGTAAGAGGTTATATAGTTTTCAGTGGGGAGGGATTGGGATGGGTGATCTTGTTGTTACATATAGCAATTTTTGATGCATTTTGTATGCATACCAGCAATTATTACTGTGTTCACACAGAACTCACTTAACTGGTGCTATGTGAAAACTGCTAATATAGGTATTTTAGAATGTGAATTGAAGAATGGATCCAAAAGCTTCAGAAAGAGGTTAGCAAAAAAGATCTAGTGCGTTTTTTTTTTGTTTGTTTTGTTTTTTATCATATAGCTTAAGCTGATTTAAAACAAAGGCCTTAGACTAATTTTCGGTTTTCTTTATTGAAATAAGCTAATGGCTTGTTTGTGTAAAGCTTTTTTATTAAAAGAAAAATTTTAAAAATCTTGTACCTAGCACAGTATTGTTATAGAATTTACATGTAACATTTTATATGGTAGTTTAAGTCTGTCAGTTTCTTAATTGTGGACAAATTAACAGTTGGCTCTGGCCTTTTGCTGTAACACACCTGTTTGTCACTCACTCAGCCCTGGCATCTGTGCAGATGTATCTGTTTCAGTTCTGCTGTCACTCGGAAGTTAAGGCTCAGCATGATTTTTGTCAGGTAACTGTAATACCTGGAGTTTTCTTTCTTCCTTTTTTTTTTTTTAGTTGATGTTTAAGAGGGAAAGTACCAGTGTTCAGATTTGAACTATAATAGTTTGTATATTCAACATTTGAAGTATATTCTATTTTGTTGTACTCTTGTTTCAAAGTGTATTCAAGTAGGTTTTCTGAAATATAGAAATGAAATTTACCTTGTGTTTTGGTCTCTGGTGATATTTATAACAACATTCAAAAGCTACTATATAAACATGTTGTTTTAGTTAAGAAGTAATAGAAGTCCTATTTTTCCTTCCCAACTGCTGCGTGAAGAAATTGTTTTGTTCCATTACATTAATATTTGGCAAATAACCTGCATGTTTCCGCTTCCTAATTATTGCCATGTAATTATTATAATATTCTACCTACCATAATGAATTTACTATTTTAGTGTTGGCCACACTTAAATAATTTATATTTCAAATCAGACCATTTGTTTCTCAATCAGACCTTTTGTGGGTGAGGAAGAACAAATAATACTCCAGCCCTTTTAGAAACTGGAGGGACCAGAGGAACCTCATTTCACACCAAACTAGGTCCCGTAACTCCACATAATAATGCTCTTTCTACTACAAAGAAAAGTTGTCTATTTTTACATCTTTTAGAAATTTAAATAAACTGATACTTAATATTTGTGGCCTTTAATTGTGCATTTGGTTAGACACTACTTAGGTTGACAGATTTTTATAACAGCTCCCTTTGTAATCATTTATCTTTTCCATAAGCATACTTGATGGTACTTTTTAATAAAATCTCAAAGAAAAACTCATTGATTCTTATCCCATTTGGGGTTAATCTCAAACTCTGCCTCCTTTTAAAACATTTCCTAAATATTTCATGTTTCAAAATCTGTATCATATGCCTTGACACATAACTGTATTGTCTTTTTTTGCACGGCAGTTTCATTTTTTGAGTTATATCTCAGCATAATATTCTTCTAGGGCAAAGAAGTCACATGAAAAAGTGTTAGTCATACAGTTGTGTCCAATTCTTTGCGACACATGGACTGTGTAGCCTGCCAGGCTCCTCTGTCCATGGGGTTTTCCAGGCAAGAATACTGGAGTGCATTGCCATTTCCTTCTATAGGAGATCTTCCCAACCCAGGGATTGAACTCAGGTCTCCTGCATTGTGGACAGAGTCTTTACCATCTGCGCCACCAGGGAAGCCCAAGAAGTCACATAGAAGATAGCTAATGAGACATATTTTAAATGAGCATTTCTTTTCCACCTATGCTGTATTACTAATTGGTTTTCATTAGGCTAATCCAAGGCTGCTTGCTCACCTCTACCACTCTACCTTAACATTTTCTGTGTCTCTTGCAGAGTAAGTTCACCTAAGGTCTCGATTTTGTTGACAGTATGTAATGACAAGAGTATTTCTTCTGATGGGAATTGTCAGTGGTATGGTTTTTAATTGCAGCCCTTCTGTTAGTCATCATAACTTGTATTTGCATTTTGTGTCCATTGTAACAAAACCACATAGCAATGACTTGATGGCACTACCTTTTCCAGTCTGGCCAGCCTTTTGGACAGTGAATCAGCAGTCAGCCCATTTATTCTTAGGGTCATCTTCCAGCAACAGTTTCAGCCTTTGACCACCTTTTACCAACTGGCCAGTATACTTCTTTATAGAGAAAATCGAGGTCTGAGCTGTGAACTCCATTTCTGGACCGCTTGCTGTAAGAGCATCTCCTTATTCCAGCATCCATCCTGAACACCTGCCTTGGGAAGGAGGCAGGTGTGCTGTTCTCTTGTACTCAACACCTCCTCCCCTTTCACAGCTCCTTGGTTTCTTTGTTCCAACAGTCCGTCATTCTTCAGTAGCTTGCAGTTAATTCTGCCTTAGAAAAAGTTCCCGCTGAGGTCTCCAGGAACCCAGTAGTCAAATCCAGCATACACTTCATTTTTCCACGTGATCAGCCTACTTCTTAAAACTCCCCTTTGTTTTCCCGTGATACCACTCTTCTAGTGTACTTCCTGCCTGCCTTTTGTTTTCTGTCGGCTTTCCCATTTAAAGGTAGTACTTAATCATGGGGTTTTTTCCTTTATAGAATAGTTGTATTTACTATTATGGTTTTGCTTGAATCTAACTGTTCAATAATCTCGTCCATGCATATGGTTTTTACTGTCAAATCTATTGTCTTAGGCTAGTCTTAAGATGGATTTAATTACCTACTGGTTATTTCT
Source organism: Neotragus pygmaeus (assembly GCA_006410875.1). NCBI lineage: Eukaryota > Metazoa > Chordata > Mammalia > Artiodactyla > Bovidae > Neotragus > Neotragus pygmaeus. The sequence goes on along the minus strand of SJYV01013382.1, from coordinate 189,883 downwards.
TCCTGAATGTCCAATTGAACTCTCTTCTGAAATCTGCCCTCTTAGGTCAATAAATGACACTACCAGCAACCAACTCCTCTTGCCAGAAGAAACCTGAAGGCCATTCTAGACACTTGACTTCCAACATCCAATCTGTCACCAAGTCCTATTGACGGTTCATTCTAAATAACTTCCTTTCCCATCCTCCCTACCTTACTGCTTTGTCATCTCAAGCCTCTCTCTACTGTTTTCCATGCTACCAGTTGTTTCTAAAATGAGTATTTTCATCAGCTTCTTTGTGAAGGCATTAAATTCTTCAGTGCATCTCATGCTAAAAAGATTAAAAAACCCAAAGTCCTTTGATCTGGCATCTGCCTACATTCCCAGGTCTTAACTCTCTTGATTCTCCTATTTTAGGGCTCTCCAGGCTACAGACCTACTGACATACACTTTCCCAAATATTTCAGGTATCTGTACCTTTGTTAAGCCATGCCATTGATGGCTTCTCTCTGGACCACTCTCTCCCCACCTGAATTTGAAGTGAAGGTGACAGACATCAAAATATTTCTGAAATAGGCTTGGAAGCCATTCAAGGTGAGGGAGTGAACTCTGAGAAAAGATTGAAAAACATCAAGTATATAAAGGGCTAGGAGAGAGGAAAAGTAATCAGCAAATGGAGATCAAGGATTGTTCACAGAAAGGCAACAGGATACATGAGGTCACATTTTAAGGTATGGTGGGAACATTATCAAGTGTACCCGGGAGGGCCAAGCAAGTAAGGTCAAAGAAAAAGCCACCAAAATTGATGCAGTGACAATAAAGAGGCAGTTCCATTAGGGGGATGACTGAAACCAGAACGTAACGGACACAGCACCTGGTTCATTATCAGCCACTCACCCCTGTATGCAAATGAGTCAGGTTTAACAGAAACAATATTTGGGCTTATAAAGTACCTATCCCTCGATCCTTTAGTAGACCCGCCTCCTGGTCTACTTCATGTGAGGGCATCACATACGGGATCTATATTAGAGCACACTTTGGGGAGGCAAGAGGAGTCCTCCTTTTAGTTCCGCAGTCCTTCCAGCAACTCTTCCCTTTTCATGGCGTTTCACTGTTCATAGTACAAGTCCTCTGTACCTGTGGTTCACCTGTCTTTCAGTTCCTTCATTATCATCCTCCTCCACAGTTAGAGCTTGGCCCCTCCTCGTGAGAATAAGACACTCTTTCCCCACCTTTGCAAGTACACTGACCTGCCTCCCGAATCACACCAGAAGCCTTTGAAACACAGCAGGGAGACTTGCACGCACACTTGTTTCACTAGGCTGCGCCTTGCAGATACTCTGCTTTGCAGATCAAAGGTCGGCAACGACACTGCTGTCAACGTGTCTGTCACCATCCTTATTCCAACAGCATTGGCTCAGTTTCAGCTCTTTGGTAATATTCAGATTTCAAATCCTCCTCCTTCAGCAAAAAATAACTGAGTCACTGAAGGCTTGGATGATGACTAGAGTTAATATTTTTTAATTAAGGTAGAGTTTTTTTTTGGAGATCACATTATTGCACTTAATAGACTAATGTCATGCAAATGTCACTTCTGTGTTCACTGGGACACCAAAAATTCACATGATGCTTTATTGAGATGCTTATTGTAGTGGTCTGGAACCAAACCCCCAATATCTTTGGGTATACTGTATTTGATTTGACATATATCTAGTTCATTTTTTATGTACCTATAGCTATCTTTTTAAACACTGCACTTCAGCAATAATGCTCTGGGTTCAGGACTTAATAAATAAATGACATAAAACAACTTTCAAGTGAGAACTTAGAAAAACATGAATATTTAACGCAAAATGCTCCATAACAAAAACTCTATAGACTGTACACTAACAGCAGAGTTTTCGCCCATTGTATGTTTAAACAAAAAAATCTTGCTTATTTTACAAGGTTTAATGACATGATAAGTGCATGAAAGGTGGGTACTAAACTGTTCTACAGAATCTGCAAATTACTTGGGTTGTAGGACATGAATTCATTGAAACAGTGGTAACTTTGCTGCATGTTGGAAATCACCTGGGAAGATTTTAAAATACTATTGCCCATGTCACATCCCATATCACTTAAATTATAATGTGTGGAAGGGGAAGCCAGGGATTGCTATTAAAAAAAAAAAAAAATCAGTGATTTCACTGTGCAGGCAGGTTTGGGCACCTCTGTCACAACTTGTACATTTAGACATCTCTTAATCTAAGCTTTTCTAAAACATTCAACAGAAAAAGGTAGTTTAGGGTATTATATACTGTATATTTCATTGATTCTAAAGCCGTTTTCTCACATTTTAACGTCTAGGATGGATGTTTTAATTCTTAAAAGAATATACTTATAGAGTGTACTTAAAGAGTACACTACATTAGTACCTTGTCCTTTAAAAGAAATTACTTTCAGAAAGCTATATATAAGTGCCACCAATGCTACTATCGTTTGAAAAAATACTTCTGAATTGCTTCTTGGAGCAGAACCTAAATTTTTAAACATACTTAACTAGGGACACGGATGGCAAATCCCTGATGGCTCAGATGATAAATAATCTGCCCTGCAATTCAGGAGACCTGGGTTCGATCCCTAGAGAAGGGCATGGCAATCCACCCTAGGATTCTTGCCTGGAGAATCCCAAGGACAGAGGAGCCTAGCAGGCTACAGTCCATGGGGTCGCACAGAGTCAGACACGACTGAGTGACAAACAGAAGGACAAGAATAAGAAACAAAATTTTCCTACCAAGGAAGGTTTTCGTTTTAGAAATAGTGAAGTCACTTGAGATTAAGAACTGATGTGAATTAAGCTAGGTAGGTACTGCCATGCCTGGCAAAACGAAACCTTCAGAGAACTGGATATCCAAACTGTTCCACAAAGTTTCAAAAATATTTTTGAGCAGTGGCAGCAATTAACCCAAATTGTCTTGAAGTGCAAATCAGTTTTAATGCTTTTAAGAAACCCAAGAGATTCCCTGGTCTATTCCCTGTATTGTAAATAAAGTTCAGAAAAACTTGACTCAGTTTCAGTTCAGCTAATCAGTGGCAGACCTAGAGACAGAACTTCTCTGGCCTTAACCTCTGTTCCCTCCCATCTACAAAACGGCAGGGCTTGGGGTAGAACAAGCTTAGTGTCTGAATAAGTCTGTCTCACCATGCAGTGATCCCTGCTCTCACAAACTTAAATAGTAAAATGCTCCAGAATTTTGCTGAGTGTTCTCTTCAGGTTTACCAATCTGAGATGTCAGGGGTATCCCGTATCCAGCTTTCCATCAACTTTCCTGACTGGTGTTTTCTCCCTTTTTAATGTGGTCTACATCTAGAAGCCTGAATCTGCTCAATGTGCTTTAAATTAAAAAAAAACAAAAAAAAAAACTTGGTTATATATTGTAAGAACAAATGAAAGTCAACAAAAATAAGCAGATGAAAGAAAGAAAATGAAGAAAAAAGCAGGACAGCAAAAGGAAATGGAATACGTGATACAGAATGTCACACAGTAATTAAAATCCAGCTATAAGGTTTGGTTTTGAATGTCTCAGCAGCCAAAGCAAACAGGAATTCATCCTGAGATTTCATCTTGGTTTACCAGTAGCAGCCTAGAAACAGCAAGGCTTCTCTTAACATTCTGTCAAGAGGAATGGATGCAACTACATCCTAATGAATAGTTTCTTAGAGGTGAGCTTTCCACAGACATCTGCTCTGTGAAACAAAGGGCCTGGAGTTGGGGCTGTTGTTTCATCTCAAAGACAGATATTTCTACTCTACAAGTCAGAGTAGGGTTGACATCCTCTCCTGAAACTGAATCACTAACCTGCAACTGTCTGGAGAAATGGGGGTGAAAAAATCTTGCCACTCCAACAGTCCCTCACCTATTTGGGTCTTAATTTCTATTAAGACTATCTGCCCTTTCAAATGGAAGGATTAAGAGTGGCTTGTTAGGACATGAATATGTTAGGACATCAAGTACAGTGCCTTTTCCTTTTTTGCTTTGAACCCCAAGCACTAACCTTAACCTTAAACCTTTACTCGATGACTTACCTAAAATTTACAATATTGTTTTACAAATATCTGACAAATCTGAGATTGACAAGGTAGGTGTGATGCTATACTCTGGATGAGAAAATCGAGGCCCTAGGAGTGTGTCAGAGCTAAGTCCTTTTACTTACAGCCCATGCCCTTCTACAGAATTTGCTTTTATAAGCCCAGCTCCAGACCTCTTGCCATTCCAGTATCCAACCACTCTAGATAAAAGCCTGCCTGTACTGTATTTTTATACATGTCATTTTAAAAAAGTTCAGAGCTCCTTATTCAAGCACATTTTTTGGATGCCTTTCCAATTGAAATCAATTATGATTATCAGCATGTGTTTTTATTTTCTTCTTTTCTAGAATTTAGTCCCACTGGGACTTTGCTCAGATTATTTGGGGTTTTTAGGCCCACTTTTTAAAAAAATATTTATTTGGCTGTGCCAGGTTCTTCCTTGTGACATACAGGAGCTTTTTTAAGCTGTGGCATGTGGGATCTAGTTCCCTCATCAGGGATGGAACCTGGGCACCCTGCACTGGGAGCGCAGAGTCTTAGCCATTCCATCACCAGGGAGGTCCCTAGGCTCCATTTTAAGTTAGGAGCAGTTTTTAAGTCATATGCAAAGCCCAGAGCCAAAAATAAGGGACTTAAATGTTATACACACCATTATGCTTTACTATGTCATCCCTACCACCTCATAGACTCCTGAAATACAGCCATGCAGGAATAAAAAGAATCCACACTCCGTCTTCAAGAATCTGTACAATTTACCTTCTAAGACTAATTATAACCGCAGTCAAAATATCATGGTCTAAAGGCAGAGCTGCTGTCTACAAAAGACTAGAGAAGTAAAAAAGTGCCACCTAGCAAGATTTATAAACTACTAAAACACTACATAAAATGCTCACATGACTACATTTTAAATGAAGACAAATACAAACAAAAGCATACAGTAGTATGTTTAGCCTACCGCCATGGTGATGCTGAAGGATGACTTGTGATATTTCCAGGACCCCTTTTGCTCAGAGGCATTCCCACTCGCCCCCACCCTTCTCCCACACCCTGTTAACATTTGAAATTGAAAAACACTTTTTAAGCATTTATTTTCATCCAGATTTGCTTATGATATGGGTATGATGATTTCAAACTGGTGTGCTTTAGGGTAGGTATTTAATGCCTGTCCAAATCAGTATTCTGCTTCTCAACGTGCAAATTCAGTCACTGCTAAGATCTGAACCAGATGACAGCTGGTACATACGTTCTTCCTACTTGTCATTCCTTCCAGATATTTTGTGTGTACAATATACACTGAAACCCTTATTTGTTTCAAAGGCATTTCCAATGCAGAATACCTGGAGGAACTATTTTTGGGGACTCCAACCTTGTCACCAAGTGATACCTCACAAACAAAGCATCAGATGCTGCCTTGAACTACACAGCCACCTTTGTCCACTTTAAAATGAAGGTCTGACTGTCTTGAGATTGTGTGAGCACCACATCAACAGTATTAAAAGACCAAATTTATTCTCAGATTCGCTATGCATTAAAAAAACAAGATATTAAAACACTAGCTTTAAAAGAATTTATTAATCTTAAATATTATGGGTTAAAATATTATCAGTGGGCTGTTTTCTGGGATTTCATCAGGAAGGATTTCACCTTTTATCTTTACCACTTTATTTCTGAGTGAAGAGAATTCCAGGTTAACTTTTTATATTTTGCTTTCTAGATCTTTTAAAACCAATTACCTGGCTATCTTATCTCAACCACAGCCTCATGAACAGACCAGGAATAGTTTCCCATCTCTGAAAAGAAGGTCCTACTGTCTTTAGCCACTACCACATAACAGCTCCTAAAAATATCTACTGTGCAAAGCACATTCAATACAATTTGCAGAGTGACTGCAAATGAATACCAAGAGCACTCCAAGGGAATACCGGAAATGTGTAACAGTGACTAAATAATGAAGACTAGCCATGGAATCTCTTCAAGAAACACAACAATGGAGAACACAGAGGCATAGCAAAGATTTATGAAGAACAGATCATGGAGAACTGGTATTTCCTCTTAAATAACAAAAACCCCTCAAGATTAAACAGTTCCTGTGTACACTATTACTTTATTAGATTCCAATAAAAACATCTTTAAAGCTTTAACAAAATTACTATAAATTATTCTATAACTTATGTTTTGCATGGTTTTAACATGTTCATGTTATAATTTACTTAATTTTACATGAAGATATAAAAAAATAAATATTGCCATGCATAACTTGGTATTAAAAAACAAANTTTAACAAAATTACTATAAATTATTCTATAACTTATGTTTTGCATGGTTTTAACATGTTCATGTTATAATTTACTTAATTTTACATGAAGATATAAAAAAATAAATATTGCCATGCATAACTTGGTATTAAAAAACAAATAAATAACTTGAAATGTTGTCTAGAGAAACTGTTCCTGCATACTTGTTAATCATGGGAGACTCAAGCAAGTCTATTTTAATATAGTATCCGCTGACAGAAAAAGCTTCAAAACAAGCCTAAAATAATGCCCTTAAATGATCAACATATAATTAATCCTAAGGGAAAGAAAACAATGCAAAGCAATACTGGAGTGCAAAAACCTTTTTCGCTGTAGGTTTTAATGGAAAAGGTTTTAATGTGAGCTAACGGGGTTACTTCCCAAGGGCATGCTGGAAACAAAGAAGTGGAAGAAACTGGGAACCCTTCCTCAGTCAACTTACTCTATTTCAGTTTCCTGAAACATCCCTGGTTAAGACTCCTGCGATTAAAAAGACACAGACAAGGATTTATAAATGTCCATCAAGGTTCCTCGTTAAAGCTGAAGTCACACACTAGGGACAGGTGGTCTGAAGGGTAATTGAAGGACGGTAGCCGGTTGGGTCCAATCTGCTCCTCGGTGAGCAGGTCCAGGGCTGACCGCACACTGAGCGCCTGCCTGGAGTACCAGATATAATCGAGCGTGTGCCGGCACTCGCCTGAGGTCCGGATCTTCCAGGTCGTGTACGGAGGTTCCGACTGCCCATCAGCGCTCAGCAGCTTGTAGGCGCTGTTCAGATTGAGACTGGAGGAAGCAAAGTGCTTGTAGACCTCCTCCGTGGGCTCTGCGTTGAAGTCTCCACAAACAATCAGGGGAATCTTGGCCCCTTGGGTGATGGCCTGCAGGTTTTGGAGGAGGTCGCAGCCTTGAGCTGATCGAAATCGCTCCCAGCCAGTGCGTGCCTTCAGGTGGGTGACGGCGATGCAGAACTGGCGGCTGGACTCCTTGCACTCCAGGGTCTGGGCAATGGCCACCTGGTTGGTCTTCAGCGTCATGGCCGTCAGCCGGATGTTGGCACTGCTGACCAGCTTGAATCGGTTTTGGAGGAAGAACAAGGCACAGCCGTCGGGTCCATTGTTGTGCTCCACATCCAGACAGGGCGACCAGGGCTTAGGGAAGAAGGTGCCCTGATAGCCCAGTCTACTGAGGAGGGGCTGGAAGGTGTCGAAGTAGTGGTCCACCTCCTGGAGGCACAGGATATCGGGCTGGTAGGCGAGGATCTCTTCCAGGATCAGACATTTCCTTTCTTCCCACTTGAGGGCTTCGATAGGGCACTGGACAAAGTTGTCTTTGCCTTCTCCAAGAGCTGAAATAAAAAAGCCGGTCCGTTTTTCAGCTGCTAAATACCTGAGGGTCTCCTTAGGTGTGACATCACCCAAGACCTTCAGAGTACTCTCTCTGCTTCAGGTGCTCTGGGGGATTCTCTTACTGCACCGACCTCCAAACTAATTACCTCTTTCCATCCACTTGAAGCAAGGAATTGACTTTAATATTAAAACTATCTGTCTCTATTCCAGGACAGAAGACATAATAAAGCCACATATTCCAGGACATAAAACATTAAGTTTTAGCTTTAAACAACGTTCTCTGTAGTCTAAGAGATCTAAGCTATGTCAGATGAACTAAATACATTTAACCCAGTACTAGGCCTTTATAGAAACCATAAATGACACCTATTTTAAATGGGCAGCTTTTACTTCTATCTGGGAAAAGAAAAAAATGAATCCAAAATTATGGAAAGTCAGGGAGTATGCCCTTCTATTCCAGAAAAGGAGGGAAAAATGGTGATCCTAGTTTCTTCTTAAAATTTCAAGAGCTCCATGATCAGCAGCACTGCACAAAGTTGACTGACACACCTGTTTTTAAATCCAGCAGACCCAGGAAAGGAGTCCTTTCTATCATAACAAATATCTCAAAGCACAGAGAACAGAGGCAACATCTCTGGCCTCAAATTATAATAAAGGTGTGTTTGGATGAGAATCTGGCCAGAGAATCCAGACCAACCCCCGCCGCCCCCCATTTCCTGCAGAAGATTCTACATCGCCCACTCAGTAGACTCAATTTCTCCCTGGCAAATGCCATCTTAGTGCTGTGGACTGGAAGCTGGAGACAGCAGAAAGTTTCAGGCTAATAAGAGACGAGGGCCTTGAAATCTGGATGTGCTGGGAGACAGAAGCCATCATTGAATATGCAAAGTCTACCAACAAGGAAGTAAGAAATATCTCTCAGTGGCTGGATTTATCAGTGAAAACTAGATGACTCTCTTTCCCCACCTCCCCTTGGGAGAGCTCCCCGGGAGCTCTAGCCGCCCCCACCCCTCGTCTGACACCCTGCCCCCGCACATGCGGAGGTGCATCGGGCATGCTCAGAAGCAGGGAGGNCAGTGGCTGGATTTATCAGTGAAAACTAGATGACTCTCTTTCCCCACCTCCCCTTGGGAGAGCTCCCCGGGAGCTCTAGCCGCCCCCACCCCTCGTCTGACACCCTGCCCCCGCACATGCGGAGGTGCATCGGGCATGCTCAGAAGCAGGGAGGTGGTGACGGGTCGGGCAGAGATGCAGCAGGCCTACCTTGGGCAAGGATGTTCCACTGCATGACCCTAATGGGAGGGTGGCTACTGGGGCGATCGGCCGGCAGAGCCACAAAGTCCCTCTGGAACCGCGGGGGCCGGGTGTGCAGGACAGCCCTGCATTCCTCCAGGAGCTCTTTGGGGTCGATGGGCTCCAGGCGCTCTGGGTCAGGGGCCACCAGGTACTCCGGGTGCTGGGACGCAGCGCTGCTGTTGAGTGTCTTGGCGAGAGCACTGTAGAGCCTGCTCGTGCCGTTTCCCATGGGATACACTGCGGGGAAGGAGACACGGTTACACACTCAGCCTTCTCCTGCCTTTCTCCCATTCTCACTCAGAGCCACCACAGATAAAGCAGCTAGTGTCCACAGAAGCTGGGGCCGATGCTGCCACGTTCAGGGTCTACGGGGTGGGTTACAGGAGCTCCCAGGTTCTGGCTTTCTAAGAGGACAACTCCTTGAAACACTACAGTTGAAATACCTTGATCTTTATGGGTTATTTTAACCTCAGACTTGTCTTTATAATTTGCAGACACAGTCTTACGAAAGCATGGCTAAGCAAAATCCATATTCCTTTTTCTGTGTATTTTAAATGAGAACTTCAAGACCATTTTTGAAGAGCCAGATGTCAGAAAGCCTGGTTACTCCGAGATGGCATTAGAGCAGGCTCTTAGTGTGTGATCTACTCAGATCCCCGTTACGGGAAGAATCAGCTGGATTAAATTCATTTCTCATAGGGCTCTGGCTTTCTATAGGATTCTGAAAACGTCACTGATCAGTATAGTCTGCAATCTAATCTTAATTGCCAGATTTTTTAAAAATCAGAA
>SJYV01013382.1:134187-178645 GCA_006410875.1 Neotragus pygmaeus | reverse complement strand
AAAAAAAAAAAAAAAAAAAAAAAAAAAAAAAAACTTTCAATATAAAGTGAACAAGGAACAGTATAATGTGTTAACACAATGAAAGTGCTGGAAGACATGCCCAGAAAGCCAACCAAAATTATATCCTATTATAATATAGGATAATTATATTAAGAAAATGACAAAGTAATCTAAATTAGAAAACTTACAAATGAGGCAATGTGAAGAATTAGTAAAACAAAGAAATGAGGAGATAAAGCTTGAGAGAGAGTGGCAAATACTATGGACTTATTTAAAGCAAAGATGCAACATATGGATATAAGGTTCTTACAGCAGGAAAACCAATGCAAGGAAATGAAACACGTATTGATACTAAAAACTATAAAACAAGAAAATTCTTCAGAGTACAAAGTTTCAATCATGCAGGATGAATTAAGTTCTGGAGGTTTAATGTACAGCAAGATAACTTGAGTTAAGGATACTGTATCTCATACTTGAAATCCTCTAAGTGACCTTAGATCTTAAGTGATCTCACCGCCATCCCCCACCACCCCCAGAAACACACTATGTGAGTGACATGTTAATTAGCTTGATTGAGGTAATTATTTCAAGTTGTGCACAAATATCAAACCATCACTCAGTACACCTCAAATACACACAATGTTTGCTAATTATACCTCAATAAAGCTGAAAAAAAAGGTCAATGGTTTGAAAGAAAAATTATGAGGTTAAAAAAACATGTATCACAGACACAAACACATACCTGAGACTATCAACCCAGAAGGACCAACACCAAGTGGACTGTAAAGAAACAGAAAAAAAATCCCTTGGACTCCAGGCCAGAAACAGCAAGTAACTTAGAAGTCAGAGTATCAGGCTTGAACTGTAATTAGAACTGTTTTGAGACCAGAAGAAAATGAAGTTACATATTTGAAACATGTCAGGCTTCACATATATATATATATGACTCATGGTATGTGAGCCAAGAATTTTACATCTAGCAAAACTGAAATACTGACTCTAGGAACACTTCTTCCAGAAAATACAGCAGGGGATGGCCAACTGCAGCCAGATGTATTTTGTACAGTCTTTGATCTTCAGATGTTACATACACGCTCACAAGCACACAATATGTGACAGGATAATTTCTGGCATGCACTCAAAGCCAAAATGTTTAATATTGGGCCCTTCTCAGAAAAGTCTTGTTCACCCCTGGAAGTAGTGAACAAGCTTTAGACCAAAATGACCAGAGATACTGATATACTAACTGGTGATGCTGTATTAAACAGGAGCAAATCAAGTCTAAATGAGATTAAGATAGTACAATATCCACTAGCTATGTGATCTAAGAATGAACCAATGAGGAGTTCAGTTCAGTCACTCAGTCATGTCCGACTCTTTGTCCGACTCTTTGTCCCATGAATCGCAGCACACCAGGCCTCCCTGTCCATCTCCAACTCTCGGAGTTCACTCAAACTCACGTCCATCGAGTCTGTGATGCCATCCAGCCATCTCATCCTCGGTCGTCCCNCCAGTGGCTAAGACTCTGAGCTCCCAGTGCAGGGGGCCCAGGTTCGATCCCTGGTCAGGGAGCTAGATCCCACATGCTACAACTAAGACCCAGAGCAGCCAAAAAAAAAAAAAAAAGAATTATTTGCAGTGATCATCATCAGCAATGGTAGAATCAGAATTGTTACTCTACATTGCTTAAACTGGATGTTTTAATTTCATCATTCCCTATTGTCCTTTTTGGTTTGGTTTTGGAAATTTATAGGGCTGTTAGCTACAAAACTCAAGGGAAACACATTTTTATTAAAGCCAGCTCAGCTCAAAAAAGGCTCATTTTGGTCCAATAGTGGATTATTATATTTTGTCACCTTATTTGTGACTTTTGGGGATTTTCAAAAATTAAATCTACCACCTAAAGACAAAGGCTTTGTAACAAGATACACTGCAATGTGGGCCTCAAAGCCCCAGTTCTAGGCCCAGTTTAAGTGGCTGGATTCTGAGTAAATCCAAAATTGGAGCCAAGTTTTGTTGATGACTTGGATGTGGCCAATGAGAAGGCAGTCAAAAAAGTTTCCAAGATGGGTGGATGAGCAACTACAAGGATGAAGCTGCCAATACAGGTTAGGAAAACTGGGCAGGGTTTGCAGAAAATACGAGCTAGGTATGACTAATGTTCAGGAGAGAGGTGCAAATTGGAAATAGGCAGATGTTTATTGACAGAGGAGGACTGAGCTCTGGAGCAGACTACCATGTCTGTTTGCTAACAGGGGCGACACATTAGAGGAAGAAACCCATCAATCAAGCAGACTGCAGGCGTGATGGCTTGAGGGAGCTGACAAGTCCTCCCCGAAAGAATTATAAACCTGAACCAGTGTCAAAACCAGCCATTTCAGTGCTCTGGATGTAGACCAAAGGCACACAATGCACTGGGAAGCCTATATTTGTGAAAGCTTTCGAACCTCAGTTAAGAACAGTGCTGGTCTGCGCAGGTCCTGCCTCGGACACGTCTGGCCCCACTTCTCGCTTCAGCTCTGTGGAAGTGACTCCAACTATAGCAGCCAAGATACTGAAGGAAGTTAACATCTGGCCCCAAAAAGGCCTAGGCCTTGATGGCTTTTGCTGGTGAGCCTATCCAATATTTAAACAATACCCATCCCTTCATAAACTCCCACCACTGCTTCCCATGTACAGCCTCACTGGAAGACAGTCTGGCAGTGTCTAAAATAAATATAGAACTCATGCCCCTAGGGATTTACCTAAGTGAACTTAAACTTAAGTTCATTCAAAAATATGTACGCAAATGTATATACCCAATTGTATTAATAAATGCCCAAACTGGAAGCAGTCAAAGATGTCCCTCAATGTACAAATGTATACAACCACACAAAATAGTACATAAAGAGGAACAAGTCACAGGCATTTTGTAAGTGAAAGAAGCCAGATGCTAAAAATTACATACTGCACGATCCCACTCATAGGGCATTCTAGAAAAGGCAAATTATACAGGATGGTTTTCAGAGATTGAGGGAGGCAGTGGCTGGTGACACAGAACTCGTAGGGCAATGGAACCACTCTGCACAACCCTAGCGTGATGCATACATGACTGTCAAAATCCACTGACTTAACTATCCCTCACAAAAAGTAAACTTTAATGTGGGAAAATTCAAAAGATCAACAGGGAGGTGGAGGGATGAAGAGGAAATGCAGACTCTGACAAATGAATCCATTACAAATACATGACAAATTCGCAGAAGGGGCTTCAGGAAAAAAGGAATGATGTCACTTTGGAAAACAGCTTTTAACTGCTCAAGACTAAAGGAAGTGCACTCGAGTTAGCAAAATTATTTCTCTGGGGGGTGGGGTGGGTATCAGCAATTCCGAAAATGCTTTACAAATGGATGGTGGGAGTCTGATTTCTGTGAAAGAGGAAAGCTGCAGATAAATGAGGAAAGGTTTAGAAGGAATCATGTGGTACTGAGGTGGAGTCAGACATATCATCCAGATTTCACGTTTCCCTTATAGTATACATAGATATATAGACAAAGAGCCACTAGGGGTGTCTGAGACACCTTTGGAGAAATGCGGGGCAAGGGGTTTTCATACGAACACTGAGGCATCCTTTCTGTCTTCGATTTCAACTGTTATGAAACCACCGCTTTGTCAGCAGTAGCCCAGGCAGTGGCCCCAGGCTCGAGTGGGGGCCACTGTGCTCTTCACCATTATTCATTTTTTAAATTGCCTGCTTTACCCTCCATGTCCTTAAGTGAGGCAGCAATAAGTACTTCTGTTAAATTTGGAGCCCTGATGACATATCTTTAATATTTGACAAAAAGGAAAGTCCACATAAACACTTGTGGACTCCAAAAAACACAGCATATTTTGTGTCTGGACTGCAAAATGAACTCTCCCCTGTCTTCACCTCAAAGAATCAACAAACTTAAAATAGTCAATCGCATATGGATACAAGGCAGACATTTATCCACTAAAATGTAAGATGTGAGCCTGTCACTTTAAGGAAAACAACTGACAGTATTTTTGCCCATGAGAAAAATTTCCCGGAGAAAATTTTGGAAAACACATCTGCCATCAGGAGTCTGACAAGTTCCCAGTACTTAAACTTCTCTGACAAGATTGGTGGTGATAGTTACTAAGGTTACTTCTATACTGTATAACATCTGGAAAAGCCACATAACCTAGTTAACCAACTTCCCAAATAACCAAGATGTTCACTGATATGGTATCAGATTTGATGTTGCAAATAACTATTAATATAAGCTAACAAAAAAGGCTACCCACAATCATCGTAAAAGGCTATTAAAATAATTCTCTCCGATTATATAACCAGTGAGAGACTGGATTCATATCTTTTAGCCAAAATATCACAACAGACTGAATCGAGAAGCACCTAGGAGGATATAGACAGCTGTCACGTATTAAGCCAGACTTTCAAATGAAGAGATTTCCAAAAATGTCAAATGGTGCCACTCTTTCAACTAATCCTTTTATTTGGGGAAAAAATGCTGGTTAAAAATTAAAAACTCAACAAAAGCCAGGATTATGTGGGTACACACCAGAGAAGCTGCTGGAGTTGACCAACCTGAGGCCCAAGGAAACCTCCAAGAGAAAAGCACACCAAACCCTGAAGGACAGACGGCACAGGACGGACGGCAGCAGCAAGCCTGTGCTGCCACCCACTGGCCTTGTGCTGATCGCCTCGGAAAGGTTAGAAGACTAATTCAGCAGCTAATTTTCACTGGTCCCCGGAAGACTCCAGAATAAATGTGGCCACCTTCAAAATATTCTCAAGACAACCATCGACCTAAAACAGCTTGGATGTTGGGGATGCAATATATTTATTTAATGCTTAAAGAACAAATCAATAATAAAGAGTCACAGTCCCCATTCCTCACAGCTTCATGGATCAAGTTCCAGTGGCTCCCTTTTTCTTTTACATGACCTTCTTCTCGTACTTGAGAAGTGAAAGTGAAGTCGCTCAGTCATGTCCGCAACCCCGTGGGCTGTAGCCTACCAGGCTCCTCCATCCATGGGATTCTCCAGGCAAGAATACTGGAGTGGGTTGCCACTTCTTTCTCCAGGGGATCTTCCCGACCCAGGGATCAAACTCAGGTCTCCCGCATTGCAGGCAGACGCTTTACCCTCTGAGCCACGAACCTTACGTCACCCTTAATATTTAAATTACAACCACTGTTCTTCACTCATTAGTTCCATAAGATAGGGACTATATCTGCCTTGTTTATGGACTCAAGGGAGGCTGACTGGTTTCCAGAAATCATGGCTTCTCTTTTCACTAATCAGATCCTGAACAAGTTATTTATCTCTGTGGCTCTGTTTCTTCATCTGGGGATCACCATGACCTACTTCACTGTGTTACTGTGAGGGTCAAGAGAGTTAAACCAGCTATACCTAGTACATTCTAAATGGCAGCTATTTTGTTACTTTCCTTTCTGGGTTTAAAGAGCAGCTATTAACATTTGAGAGCCAAGCATATACCACACTTATCTTTCCAACAATCCAGCAAAGTAGGTACTGCATTCTCCATTTTATAGATGCAGCGACTGACTGCACAATTGGCAAAGGATCTGGCCCTGGAGTGGGGTGCCTGCACCTTGAACCACTGCAGAGTCAGGATGACCGGGTGGAGCTGTGCCTGGGGCGCGCATGGCAATTAACAAAGGTCCAACCTCACCTCGTCCCTCTGCCCAAGTCACCGCTGTCAGGGCGCGCACACTGGCACAGCACAAGGTGTACAAAACAGTGCAATGACCTGCTTTCCTGGCACATGGCATTACTAGAGATATCAAGTGAAGGTCATGTCTCCCAGCCTAGCGGGTCTATAAATACAAGCTCCTAGACACAGTGACAATCCCAGTGACCTTTCTTTGCTAGGCAGCAGTCAGACACAAGAATACCCAAGTGTGTTCTGGACAAAGCGGAGCTGTCCCTTCAGTCATGCCAGATTCATCTTGAAAATATGGCCAGGGAAAGAGAAATCCCTCCACAACGAATACCTAGGTTAGCGTGTTAAAACTGGTGGTTGATTATGAATGGGCTGGCCAAGCATTTGCACAAGCCAGACTCTTCCAGCAAAATGCTAGAAAACTGAAAATTGAAAAGGCAGAAACAAAGAACCTGGTGTGACAGCTGCTCTCCACCAACTAAGACATCAGGTTTGTGTTACTACCTGGTACCCATCATTGACGCTCCCAGGAGCTTAAGAGGTGCCCTGGGTTCACAGCTATGAATGAAATACGGAGCTAAGGAGTACTCTGCTATTCCTCCCTGTGAGTCAGAGGTCCACATACATCTCCCAGGGCCCTCCCTGTATGAGATGCCTATGGCTGCTTACCTTTTTAAATGGTTGAAAAAAAGAAATTGTAATAATATTTCCTGACATGTGAAAATCATCCAAAACTCCAAC
The DNA here is from genome assembly GCA_006410875.1 of Neotragus pygmaeus. Classification (NCBI taxonomy): domain Eukaryota; kingdom Metazoa; phylum Chordata; class Mammalia; order Artiodactyla; family Bovidae; genus Neotragus; species Neotragus pygmaeus. The sequence continues at coordinate 172,218 of SJYV01013382.1, read as the reverse complement.
TTCAGTATCCGTAAATAAGATTTGTGTATTGTCTGCAGCTACTTCCACACTATAGCAGCCGAGCTGAATAGCTGTAACGGATATTTAGTCTATTAAGCCCAATACATACTAGTCAGCTCTCTACAGAAAAGTCTGCAGACTCCTGCTCTAGATTATGAATTGTACAGTCCATTTGTACCTACTTCACAAAAATCAACAAAAGACTCAAGTCATTTAAAATAGGGAAAGATTAATTTTCATATATAGATTTCCATAACCTTGGCTTGAATAATTACAGCACATGTGGGAAAAGAACCATCTTTTTAAAATGTGTAGTGACACGCAGCAGTTTTAAAATCTCCAGTCCAGTGACTCATTTTTAAGATGGGAATTGATAAATAATGTACAATAGGTTATCTGACATGAGGCCAAAAATACATCATTCTCCTTCCTAAGAGCTTTCCGGAATAAAGTACACACATGCATATTTTTCTGATGACTGAAAGAATATGGGTAAAATCAGAAAGGATGCCACCAGTGAGCTTAAGAAACAAAGGAAGACAGAGACAGGTGTGAATTAACAGAGAACCTAGGGTGGAGGGCAATGCAGTACAAACTACCGAAGGTGAATTACATATGGCTCTTCCCAAGGGAGCTTTGAAGAAACCCAACCTCTGTCCACCATGATGGAGGGCAGGAGAAGCGAAGGGCCATCGTTAGGGTCATTCTTTTAGCAATGGTATTTGTGATAGCTGCTGGTTCTGTCACTTCCCCTCTCAGACAGAAGAGGGTGGCCTCTGCCAGCTGGAGAACAGGCTTCAGAGATGTGGGCCCTGGAAGGGCTCCCAAGAGTGATGGAGGGGAAGGGAGGCAGAGCAGACCAGGCGCTAACCAGGGACCTCAGGGATATTTCTGAAGGCGTGGCTGGAGGGGTGAGGTAAGCATTGGAGAACACAGAAGGGAGCCTGCCTGCAGCCCCCCACCCCCAAATCTCCCCAACTACAGAGAATGCAAACTGCTCTCCCAGGAGGAAAGGTCTGGGGGAGAAACAGGCTCACACAACTATATAGGACACAAAGTAAGACCAGGCCTCTATGAAGAAGGAGCAGAGTATTAGAAAATGTCCCAAAAGTGTAAACAACCGCAAAATGGACATGTTCAAAAAAAGCTCATGAAATATAAAGAGACAAATTCTTTAAAAATGCAAGAGGAGCCACAGAGGGTGGATCCATATGGACAATCTGTCTAGCAGGAGTTTAATGAGAACAGGGAATGAGATAAAATAGTGATGAAAATGATAAAATTCAAGAAATAGACATTTTCCTGGGCCAAAGAATGGTATGTCCTGGGGCTTCCTTGGTGGATCAGTGGTAAAGAATCTGCCTATCAATACAGGAGACACGAGTTCAGTCCCTGATCTGGGAAGATCCCACATGCGACGGCGCAGTTTAAGCCTGTGCTCAACTATTGAGCCTATGCTCAAGAACCTGGGAGCTGCAACTCCTGAAGAACTTGTACCCTAGAACCAATGCTGTTGTGCAACAAGAAGCCACCACAATGAGAAGCCCGTGAATTGCGACTAGAGAGTACCCCTTGCTCTTCATAACCAGAGAAAAGCCCACACAGCAATGAAGGCCCAGCACAGGAAAAAAAAAAAAGAAGAACGGTATGTCCTTAGACTGAATGGGCTCATCTGATGCTGAGACATTTACCCTGACAGAACTTTTGAACACCAAGGACAAACAATCCTCAACTTCTAGAGGATAATGGGTACTGTCAAAGAGATTGAGGTTCTGAGGCAAAATTAACAGACATGTTATTTTTAAAAAATTATATTTTAAAGTTGTCATGAAAATTTTCCAAATAAAATTTAGACTGAACCACTGGAAAAGAAATTAACACATCTCAGCAAACCTATTTGACCTAGAAAATGTGAAAGATGAACATCTTCAACAACCCCCTTAGTGAAAGCAAAAAATAAAGGAAACAGAAAACCAACATGTCCAGGGTGTCAGGAGGATATGCAAAATAACATCCCAGTACCCTGTACTGGATGGACCTGCCCCAGCAATGCACGCTCAGAGTCGGGGATAGGCTGGGAAAAGCAAAGGAAAGTGATGCACAAGGCACTTCCTGGACCTCCTACTGCAACTTTTCTTTACTGCTCCATGATTCTGGCTCCATGTAACTTTGGACTTCTCAGACTACTCCAGGTCCAAAGGGAAAAAGCAGTTTTTAAACCATTCTGCACAATCCCTCAGAATCCAATTGTCGTCTCTACTGGAGACTAACTTCTGGGGACACTAGTTAAGAAACTTCTAGCAGGCTTCCAAGCATTTAGCAAACCAAGTGTCTCACTGGCTGTATGCCCAGGCTATACATCAGAACTAGCAGATGCTCAAGGCCCACTCGCAGAAACTAAAATTCAGATGATCTGAGTGGGACCCAGGCATTCTTTTGATAGCGTTTTACTGGGAAAAAAAAAAAAAGTAGTCATCCCTCGGGGATGGTTCCAGAACTCTCCTCAGATGTCCAAAATCTGTTCAAGCTCCTTTTACATAATGATGTACACCCTTGGTATCTGCATCTGGGGATTCACCAACCTTGGATGAGAAACCCACCCATGGGGGAGTGGGGGGCTGCATTTCATAAAGACATTTAAATCTGACAGGTATGATTTTTTCGTAGCGCTCTTTCTCCTGGACACTCCCACCCACATCCCCGACACTGGTGCTGAATTCTGTGTAGCTGGTAGGCTTCAGGTGCTGCTTTGAGATCACACAGAGACAAGAAGACAGCTAAGATTTTCGCTTGAGGTCATACTCCTTCCTATAGGAAGGCTGCTTTCCCCACTCTGAAACAGCAAATCCAGGAACTTCCTGGCTAGGACTCTGTGCTCCCAATGCAGGGGGCTGGGTTAGATCCTGGTCCCCAGGAACCAGTTTCCACGTGTCTCAACAAAGATCCCATGGACCACACAGCCAAATATTTAAAAAAAAAAAAAAATAATAACAAATCCAAACATTTTCATTGAAGTACAAATGGGTTCCTTGCATTCAAATGGGATAACCATTCAAGTAGTTAGCGAAGTCCTAGGAATCCTGATCACAGATCTTAATTTCCAATGCAATTAGTCATGAGACAATAAAATATTTGGCCTCTTAAGTGTACTGTGTTCAGTAAAACTTACAGATCAGTTGATATGGTTTCTAATTCAGAAGTCCCCAGTAACTCACTGTATTTAAGCTCTTGCCACTGAATGCTACAGGAAAACAAATAGCTTGTTCTCCTACAAAGAAAATATATTTCTATAGAAGCTTGATAATTACAAGCTGTTGCACTTCTCTCTCATAAGCAGATTACTCACATTGTTAAAGGACATACTAAATAAAACCGCCTCCTCAAATGAGCTGGTATTTGCTTTTAAAATCGTACCAAGAAAAAAAAAGCAATATGTTCCAGTGGTAGAGAACAGTAATTCAGCCAACTCTTCATTATCTGAGGAGGTGGCATCTGGAGGATGGCATTTATAAACCCATAGATGACACCAGACCATGTTTCATCCAGTAGAGTAACTGTGACAGCTGCTGCTTCTCTATGGGCCCTGTGATCCTTCCGTGAGAAAAGGTGCTCTTTAAATTCGAATAACCCAGCATCTGATGACTGCAAAGGGGCTGCACTCACCTTTCCAGTAACATCTGACTGCCACAGGGCATAAAGTATGAAGGAACTGATTAACAAATAGGGTCAACTTGGGATTTAGCACCCCCCACCCCCCACAGAGATCGGAGCTTCCCAGGTGGTGCTAATGGTAAAGAATCTACCTGTCAATGCAAGACTTGGGTTTTATCCTTGGGTTGGGAAGATCCCCTGGCTAAGGAGGGGATCCCTTAGCCAAGGGATCTTGGAGGATGGAGTGGATGGCACCCCACTCCAATATTCCTGCCTGGGAAATCCCATGGACAGAGGAGCCTGGTGGGCTTATGACCCATAGGGTCCCAAAGAGTCAGACATAACCGAAGCGACTCAGCACACACACACCCCAAATGATGCTGGAGTGAGCAAAGTATAGCTTTCAGTTTCTTGAAGACTTTCTCTAGCCAGATGTCTAAACCTGGAAGCCTGTAATCTGCTTTTTATTTATTGTTGTCTACAATAGGATCTATGAATCTTGGGAAACATTTGGCAAAGTACCTCCTCTCTCACCCTGCCACCATCCATGCCTTACACCTTCCACTTTGCTCCTGGCTTTCCCCAAGCAAAATGTTTTTAATCTCTTTCAATCTTAACTGTACTTCAAGGACCAATTCAAATGCCAACCACTTTTTGAAGCCAAAATGATCACCACTGATGGAAGGGACTTCATGCTCTCCAGCACCCTTGTGCCATTTGCAAACCTTTAACTGAAAGAGAATAATAAAAGGTGTTTTATTTCTTTAAACACTCAGGTCTTTGTGCAAAACCCATCTCTCTGACTGGGCACTAAACTCAGAGGCAGACCATGTCTCACATTCTTTTACCTCCTATAAGGTGGCACCTAGCTCAAATGGTAAAGAATCTGCCTGCAATGCAGGAGGCCAGGGTTCGATTCCTGGGTCAGGAAGATCCTCTGGAGAAGGGAACAGCAATCCACTCCAGTATTCATGCCTGGAGAATCTCCCGGAAAGAGAAGCCTGGCGGGCTACAGTTCACGGGGTCGCAAAGAATTGGACACCTCTGAACGACTAACACAATAGAGTGAGACAAACCAGAAATGGAAAGACTTTTTGAATGAATGAGTGATCAAAGGATATGCAAATGAACGCATTCTTGAGTTTCTCCCAACAAGCAGCTGAAGCCAAAACTGAGCAAAATGCAAAACTGCTCTAGCTCTTGTAGTAGTTTAACAGCCATAAATCCTTTCAATTTCTTTCTAAAACTAGGGGATTTCAGGGGACTTCCAGAAAGTTCATTTAGCATCTTTCTATGTCAAAGGCCTAAGATCCAACATGTCCTGACCTTTCTTCCTGGCTAACAGCACAGCTCTTTTATCTGTATTACACAAACTATATGTATTTCCAAGATGAACCTACTGGCTAACTCTGCCCCAGGACCCGCAGAAAATTTAAGGTAAGAGGTTAAGACAAGAGATACGGTGCTACAGAAGACACCAGCTGATTTTCTTTTACTCCTCCCACCTCAAACCCAACAATATGCCTCTGGAAATTTTCCCATTCTAACAGTTATTTCACAAATGCTAAATTCCTACAGAACTGCAAAGAAAATCTCAATGACTGTCAGGTTCATCCTTTTTTTTTTTAAAAAAGAACAGAAGAGTTTAGTCTCCAGTAATCAGTTTAACATCCTAATATTTTTTATTTTTGGTCATGTTGGGTGGCATGCGAGACCTTAGTTCCCTGGCCAGGGGTGGAATCTGTGACCCCTGCAGTGGAAACGCAGTCTTAACCGCTGGCTGCCGGCCAAGTCCCTTTAACAAAAAGAAAATCCTAATTTTAAAAAGAATGTCTCAATCTAAATATCCGCCAATCATCTGAATAGAGGCCAATCATCTGAACAGAGTTTAAAAACTGGACTTCAATCACATTTTGGGTGATCATTTTCAGTAAAGAAAGCCACACTGAACATACCCTTTCTACTGCTCTATCGGTTTTGAAGTTAATACAAAACTTGGGAATTCCCTGGCAGTCCAGTGTTTAGGGCTGCCTCTTTTCTTTCACTGCCCTGGGGGTTCAATCCCCCGTGGGGGAATTAAGATCCGGCAACCCTTGTAGGGTGGCATAAAAGGGAACACAAAACTTGGAGCAAAAGGTAGTCGTTTACAATCTGAGATGTTCATACGTCTTAAACAGCAATAAACTTGAGTACGACTAAAGTATACCTGCTAGCGTGATGAAACTGCCCACTTATGAAAGAAAAGCTTTAATTTTTAAAGTATGACTAATTTGTATGTAAATTGTGGCCGCGGTATTGAGGCCTCGGGCAGAAACTTCCGTAGCCAAAAAAGGGAAAATCTAGGGAACTTCCCTGCGAGTCCAGTGGTTAAGACTCCACGCTTCCAATGCAAGGAGCGCAGGTTCGATCTCTGGTCAGGGAAGTAAGATTCTGCCTGGAGTTTCCTTCCCTGCAAGCCAAGCAAAATCCAGAGCACGTGACCTATAGAACAGGTTCTTGGCAAAGAGATGGTATCATCTTTACCACCAGATCTTAACCCCAGGTATACAGGACGCATAATGACGCAAGTATTAAGACTGTAAGGCTCCCCCAAAATTCAAGTAGATGTCCAAAGAGTCAATGCCTGTTCATACATTTCTCAAAATTCAGACCACTTAAGCCACGCAGGCCACAGGATCAGATAAGTGTAACTTCACATACATACCGCATAAAATGTTCCACCACTAGCGCAATAAGTAAAACACAAATAATCTGCGGCCTCGGAAGGGGAAAAGATAACGTAGGTCTAGAGCGATAAATACTGAAACCGCGGCATCAAACGGGAAGGATTAAACGGGAACCTAGCACGGGGTTGCAGCTCTTACCGGACGCGGTGCAAGCCCCAGCCAACAAAAGGCGAGGGCAGAGCGGCAAAGGAGAGCAGAGACGGCGGCTCAGGGAGAAGAGGCACCGCTTCCCGGTCGCACCCCACCGCCCGGCAGCCCCGGCTTCCCATTCATTCCCCGCCGTCTCCAGGTGGCGGCCGCCGCGTTCTCCGCCCGGAACGGCGGTGCACTCACCTGTTCCGGAGCGCGACCTCGCGACCTCGCGGGCCGCCGAAGCCGCCGCCAGGAGCCGGGGGGACGGGAGCCGCGGGGCGGCCGTGGGCGAGAGGCGGCGCGGCGGCGGCGGCGGGCCGGGCGGGCGGCGCAGGCCGGGCGCGTCCCTCTGCAGCAGGGCGGAGCAGAGCCGCCGCGGGCTCTGATACATGCCGGGCGCCGCCGCCAAAACCGCCGCGGCCCCTCGCGCGCCCCACCGACCTGCGGGCCCCGCCGAGGCGGGCGAGCCCAGCAGACTCTTGGGGCCGTCCGAGCAGAGGCTCCGGGGCTCCTTCTCTACCAGCCGCGGCCCGGGGGAAGGTCGCAGGCAGATGAGCCCGAGACGGCGCGAACGAAGCTACGGCTGCTGTGAAGCCGAGGCGCTGTCTGCCGCGGGCCGGCTGGAGCTGGAGGGTAACCGGCGAGCGCGGCGCGCTGACAAAGCGGGCGCTACCAAGCGAACCAGGGAGGGGGTGTCCACGGGACCTGCGCCCGGCGCGACCTGGCAGGGATTCGTAGAACCGGAGTGATCCTGCTTTGAGAGGACGCGGATCTTTAGCTGTTTATAGGGTGGAGGCTGTGGGAGGTCCAAGGTAACAAGTATCCCTCAAGACAGTTTTAAAGAAATGAGCCTCCCCTTCCGCTGGGTGGAGTGGAAACGCCCACAGGCTGGGAGTCCCAAGGCCGTTCCAGGCTATGCCCCGGGGACACGTGTGTGTCCGAGGAAAAGAGCATCCGTGTACGCGTGTGAGAATCCGGCAGAGGGTGTCTGCCTCCCACCCTTTCGGCGGGATGTGTTGCGTTAAAACGAAATTAAGCACGATAAAGCCCCTACTGTGTGCGGGGGCGACACTGAGTAAGACAACGTCCCTTNGAACTGCAAAGAAAATCTCAATGACTGTCAGGTTCATCCTTTTTTTTTTTAAAAAAGAACAGAAGAGTTTAGTCTCCAGTAATCAGTTTAACATCCTAATATTTTTTATTTTTGGTCATGTTGGGTGGCATGCGAGACCTTAGTTCCCTGGCCAGGGGTGGAATCTGTGACCCCTGCAGTGGAAACGCAGTCTTAACCGCTGGCTGCCGGCCAAGTCCCTTTAACAAAAAGAAAATCCTAATTTTAAAAAGAATGTCTCAATCTAAATATCCGCCAATCATCTGAATAGAGGCCAATCATCTGAACAGAGTTTAAAAACTGGACTTCAATCACATTTTGGGTGATCATTTTCAGTAAAGAAAGCCACACTGAACATACCCTTTCTACTGCTCTATCGGTTTTGAAGTTAATACAAAACTTGGGAATTCCCTGGCAGTCCAGTGTTTAGGGCTGCCTCTTTTCTTTCACTGCCCTGGGGGTTCAATCCCCCGTGGGGGAATTAAGATCCGGCAACCCTTGTAGGGTGGCATAAAAGGGAACACAAAACTTGGAGCAAAAGGTAGTCGTTTACAATCTGAGATGTTCATACGTCTTAAACAGCAATAAACTTGAGTACGACTAAAGTATACCTGCTAGCGTGATGAAACTGCCCACTTATGAAAGAAAAGCTTTAATTTTTAAAGTATGACTAATTTGTATGTAAATTGTGGCCGCGGTATTGAGGCCTCGGGCAGAAACTTCCGTAGCCAAAAAAGGGAAAATCTAGGGAACTTCCCTGCGAGTCCAGTGGTTAAGACTCCACGCTTCCAATGCAAGGAGCGCAGGTTCGATCTCTGGTCAGGGAAGTAAGATTCTGCCTGGAGTTTCCTTCCCTGCAAGCCAAGCAAAATCCAGAGCACGTGACCTATAGAACAGGTTCTTGGCAAAGAGATGGTATCATCTTTACCACCAGATCTTAACCCCAGGTATACAGGACGCATAATGACGCAAGTATTAAGACTGTAAGGCTCCCCCAAAATTCAAGTAGATGTCCAAAGAGTCAATGCCTGTTCATACATTTCTCAAAATTCAGACCACTTAAGCCACGCAGGCCACAGGATCAGATAAGTGTAACTTCACATACATACCGCATAAAATGTTCCACCACTAGCGCAATAAGTAAAACACAAATAATCTGCGGCCTCGGAAGGGGAAAAGATAACGTAGGTCTAGAGCGATAAATACTGAAACCGCGGCATCAAACGGGAAGGATTAAACGGGAACCTAGCACGGGGTTGCAGCTCTTACCGGACGCGGTGCAAGCCCCAGCCAACAAAAGGCGAGGGCAGAGCGGCAAAGGAGAGCAGAGACGGCGGCTCAGGGAGAAGAGGCACCGCTTCCCGGTCGCACCCCACCGCCCGGCAGCCCCGGCTTCCCATTCATTCCCCGCCGTCTCCAGGTGGCGGCCGCCGCGTTCTCCGCCCGGAACGGCGGTGCACTCACCTGTTCCGGAGCGCGACCTCGCGACCTCGCGGGCCGCCGAAGCCGCCGCCAGGAGCCGGGGGGACGGGAGCCGCGGGGCGGCCGTGGGCGAGAGGCGGCGCGGCGGCGGCGGCGGGCCGGGCGGGCGGCGCAGGCCGGGCGCGTCCCTCTGCAGCAGGGCGGAGCAGAGCCGCCGCGGGCTCTGATACATGCCGGGCGCCGCCGCCAAAACCGCCGCGGCCCCTCGCGCGCCCCACCGACCTGCGGGCCCCGCCGAGGCGGGCGAGCCCAGCAGACTCTTGGGGCCGTCCGAGCAGAGGCTCCGGGGCTCCTTCTCTACCAGCCGCGGCCCGGGGGAAGGTCGCAGGCAGATGAGCCCGAGACGGCGCGAACGAAGCTACGGCTGCTGTGAAGCCGAGGCGCTGTCTGCCGCGGGCCGGCTGGAGCTGGAGGGTAACCGGCGAGCGCGGCGCGCTGACAAAGCGGGCGCTACCAAGCGAACCAGGGAGGGGGTGTCCACGGGACCTGCGCCCGGCGCGACCTGGCAGGGATTCGTAGAACCGGAGTGATCCTGCTTTGAGAGGACGCGGATCTTTAGCTGTTTATAGGGTGGAGGCTGTGGGAGGTCCAAGGTAACAAGTATCCCTCAAGACAGTTTTAAAGAAATGAGCCTCCCCTTCCGCTGGGTGGAGTGGAAACGCCCACAGGCTGGGAGTCCCAAGGCCGTTCCAGGCTATGCCCCGGGGACACGTGTGTGTCCGAGGAAAAGAGCATCCGTGTACGCGTGTGAGAATCCGGCAGAGGGTGTCTGCCTCCCACCCTTTCGGCGGGATGTGTTGCGTTAAAACGAAATTAAGCACGATAAAGCCCCTACTGTGTGCGGGGGCGACACTGAGTAAGACAACGTCCCTTTCCTCAAGAATTATCCTCAGGCAAAGGAAGCCCAGCGTGACAAGAGAAATCAGACCATAAAGCTGTACAAGGTAGATTAAGATCAGTGCTATAAGTTTATGTAAGTTTTGCGATAGAGGTAGTAACACGCCTGGGTTTTCTAGAAGGCTTATTAGAAGAGCCACGACTTGGATTTACATTTGTAGAATTTGGGAGAAAGAGTTGGTGGTGATTTAAGGCAAAAAAGGGAATAAAGCAAAAAGCTCTAGGTATCTTTGCGGCAACATCTCTTATGTAGGATGGAAGTGAAGAAGTAAGGCAGCTGCTTGGATCGGCTACACCGCGGAAGGCAGAGATTGTATTAGACTTCATATGGTAGAAAAGTGAGCTGTTTGTAAGCTGGGCAAGGATATGTCTTAGGGCCTGCTGTCATTGGAGGTCAAGTATCTCGGGCGTGTGAAAAGGCAGGAGAGAGTAAACTAGCTGATATGAAAGATATTCTAGACTTGCATCTGGTACTGGAAAAGAATGAATGGAAGAAAATTTCTCAGATAGCTTGGGCAGGAAATGATGACTAACCAGAACAGGAAGTGGGGTGAGTGGGAGAGATGCCCACGACTCGGTTCCTCTCTGGAAGATTTATGACCTAGAAATGTTTTCTTGTTGGTTTTCCCATGGTTTTGCCGAGTCTCCTGTCTTGTGGAATTGGAAGCTTTTCATTACTAAGGATATTGAAAATATTTTTAAGACCAGAGGGTGTGGATGTGTCAGCTGACAGGGTTGCTCACAACTCCTGGGAGACACCCTCCTTAGCAAATCGTTAAATCTGTCAGTCTCACGTTCCTTATCTATAGAAGGTCATACCTTAGTCATTAGGCCAAATAAAAGGTGATGATCAAACTAGTCCATAAAAAGTGTTCTGCAAATACAGCAAAATATTGAATTAGAATCTAGGGTCTGTGGGAATTCACTCACAGTTCTTTTTCTTTTCCATGTTTGGAAATATCCATAATAAAGTGTTGAAATAAAAGTGCTTTGAAAAATTAAAAGTACTGTTTGAATATAAACTGTCATTACTAAACGGGATTCAAAGAGCATGCTCTCCTGAAACTGGGTCAGTAGCATTATTTTTGGTATATGCTAAATACTGTATACTTATAAAACAATCAGAAAAATATACATAAAATCTTTATTCACTTCAAATTCATTTAGGGGGCTGGTGGCTAAATCCCCAGGTTGACTGGTAGCCACCCTGGTGGCTCAACGAGTCCATCTGCCAATGCAGGAGACACAGATTCAATCCCTGGTCCTGGAAGTTGCCAGGGATACAGGGGAGCAATTAAACCCGGGCGCCACAACTATTGAGCCTGTGCTCTGGAGCCTAGGAGCTGTAACTACTGAGCCCACGTGCCACAACTTCTGAAGCCCTAGTGCCCTAGAGCCTGTGCTCTGCAACAAGGGAAGCCACTGCAGTGAGAAGCCAGCACGCCACAACTCGAGAGTGGCCCCTGCTCACTGCAACTAGAGAAAGACCTCGCACAGTGACGAAACCCTCACTGCAGCCAAAAGTAAATAGAAAATTTAAAAATTCATTTAGTGGCCCATCGTGGAGTTCTGACTCGGCTTGGAGACACTTGTGTGCGTCTGCAGTGTCTGACCCCGCAGGTGGCGAGGGATCTGATTGGGCCGGCCCTGCCCCCGGGTTCAAGGCCGGAGGGTTGGCGGAGGACGAGGAGCGGGACTCCAGCCCCGTTGCGGGACCGGCTCTGCCTCCTAATTATAAACGCAGTAGTTCAGAATCATCAGACAGCGACGAAGACAGTAGTTCTTTATCCGAAGAAGGAATTCAAGAATCTGAAGAAGACGACACTGGTCCACCAGCACAAAAACAGGAGAAATCAAGATGACGACGACGATGATGATGATGAAGGGTTGTTTGGACCAGCTCTTCCCCCTGGGTTTAAAAAGCAAGATGATTCTCCTCCACGGCCTATGATAGGTCCTGCACTACCACCTGGTTTTCTTAAATCTGCACAGAAAAGTGACAAAGGCAGAAGTGATCCAGGACAAGTATCATCATATTTCAACTCTGAGAAGGAAACGGATAGCAGTGAGGAGAAGACATTGTCGTTGGATGCCTGCCAAAGGACCAGTTAACTCTAGTGTAACAGCAGAGTTTGAAAAGAGGGCCCAGAGAATGAAAGAAAAACTGACTAAAGGAGACGACGATTCATCTAAACCAATTACAAGAGCGTCTTGGGTGACTGAACTTCCTCCAGAAATGAAAGACTTTGGTCTCGGGCCCAGAACTTTCAAGAGAAGAGTTGATGGCAAATCTGGAGACTGATCAGTCTAGACCGACCCTCCAGCCGACAGGGAAAGGAAAGCTAAGGAAATGCAAGAAGCAAGAAAGTCATTCAGTAAGAAGGATGAAGATTATATACTGTCAGGAAGGGATAAGAGATTGGCTGAGCAAGTATCCTCATACAATGAATCAAAAAGGTCAGAATCTCTTATGGACATTCATCATAAAAAAGAATAAGGCTAAAGCTAAAAATAAGCCACAAGAGAGAATACCATTTGATCGTGATACAGATCTAAAAGTTCATCGGTTTGTGAAGCTCAGAAAAAAGCCTTGATAAAGAAATCTAGAGAACTAAACAGCAGGTTTTCACATGGCAGAGGCAATATGTTTTTATAAGTAAGTATCTATCAGTAAGGTGTATTTTCATATTGATAAATTTTGAACTTTTTTTCTAAATACTGTTACCTATAACTGTAAAAATGGATTTCCTTTTATAATAAAGTAGATTATAAACCTAAAAAAATTCATTTAGTAAACATTTGTTGAGTACATATTATGTGCCAGTCTTCACGATAGAGCTCAATAATGAAATGAACAAAGTCTGCTCACAGGTTGGTGGGTGAGACATTGTATAAACGGAAATACTTATAGTCATCCGATAATAAATATAGAATCATGATTTGAACAAGGTCCTGTGGAAATACAGAAGAGGAAGTGCCTCACTGCCTGTAGGAGTCAGGAGAGGCTTTTGAACAAAGTGGATTCTAGGCAGAAAAGGCTTATGGAAGGAAAGGAGAGATGTTCCGGGAACAGCAAGTACCCCACTTTGCTAAGCCTTGAGTGCAGGGTGCCGGTAAGGGAGTAGCAGGAGATGAGGTGGAAATTGTGAGCAAGAAACAAAGTGTCAAGGGTTTTCCAAGGAATCTGGACTTTATCCGAAGGCTCTGGGGAACCTCTGAAAGACAGGTTCCACTTTCAGGATTGCATTTTGGAAAGATCATCTGTCAGCAGTGTGGAGGATGGATAGGAGACCAGGGAAAAATAAGAACAGTGTGGGGAGGAAGAGGACTTGCTGGTTCAGAAGCTCTGGAGGAGGGCTAGGGTAGGCACGCTTCTTTGAAAAGAAAACCACAGAGGTGATTCTGATGTACGTCTCTGTTTCTTCCACCACACAACCTCCCAAACCAATAAACTGGGGGCAGAGATAGTGGGAAAGAGATGGGTTTGAGAACTATGAAGGAGACAGAAACCACAGCATTAAGTTAAATCTGGGGGGTGAGGGAGGAGAGGACAGAGTCCTTGGTAGATAATGGTAACAAACAAGGAAAACAGGTGGAGATCAGAACATATAATTGAGATGCCTCTGTGGAACACCCAGGTGGAGTTACTCTGTAGGCAAATAAACTAAGACCCGGAGTTCACAGAGGAGTCAGAGCCGGACACTTTTGAAAGTCCGGTAGTTGAACTCATGGATAATGAGATAACTCACAAAAAGTCTTTTGAGGGAGAGAAGAAAAGTGTTAAGGATCAAATTCCTGTGAAACACATCTTTACCGATGGTTGGAAGGGAAAGAAACTTGAGACCTGGTTAGAGCTGGTAAACAGGAAGATTGGTATCTTGGAAGTAAGGGAACCCAAAGTTGCCGGAATAGAACACTGATGAATGCTGCTTAGAGGTCAAGGCAGCAAGTGAATCCTTTGGATGTGACAATTAGAAGGCTGTTCGTGCGAACAGTTATGTGGTGGTGGAAACCAGATTGCGGTGGTCAGTGGGGCTGGAAGGCAGGAGCCCCATGAAAGAACAATGCCTTAAGGAACCAGGTGAGTCTTCTTTTTCTCTGAAGACTGGAGGAACCTCAAATGATAAAGTTGAGGAAAAGGAGCCAAGAAACACAGAAGTTATAGTTTTTCTCCTTTTGAGACTTTCTGCAGTTCTACTAGTTCTTTTGTTAACAGCAGCTATATATACACATGTATATACATATACACACATATACACACAAATATACATGTTTATATATATGTGGGCATGAGGAGAAGGGAAATCTCTCTCTTCCTCTTCTTATGAGGCCATCTGTCCTATTAGATTCGGGGTCTACCTTTATGACCTCATTTAAGCTTAGTTACCTTCTTGAAAACCTGATCTCCAAACATTATATTAGGAGTTAGGGCTTCAAAACATGAATTTGGAGTGGGTGGGTGGGGGACACATTTCAGTCCTTAGCACTGTCCAAGGGCTTCCCAGGTGGCACTAGTGATAAAGAACCCCCCCCCCTGCAATGCAGAAGACCCAAGACACATGGATTTGATCCCTGGGTCGGGAAGATCCCCTGGAGAAGGAAATGGCACCCCACTCCACTATTCTGGTCTTGAAATCTCATGGACAGAGGATCCTGGTGGGCTACAGTCCATGGGGTCACAGAGAGTTGGACACAACTGAGTAACTAAGCACATACATACATATATGCACTGTCCAAAACTGGAAATATATCAGTCGATGAGCAGTTGGAAGAAAAAAAAGTAATGAAGACTCTAATTCTGTCACTAGAAATGATTCCTCATTTTTAATAACTGAAGTGATATCACCTTTAGCATATTTTAAAATGCAGAAAAATACCAGTTGCTTTGGCTCCATTTTTATAATTATTAAAGAACAAAAATTTATGTTAGACTCTGTTGGAGTTTTTTTATAACCCTTTTCTCAGAAGGGAAAAGACCCTGGTGCTGGGAAAGATTGAGGGCAGGAGGAGAAGGGGACGACACAGGATGAGATGGTTGGATGGCATCACCGACTCAATGGACGTGGGTTTGGGTGGACTCTGGCAGTTGGTGATGGACAAGGAGGCCTGGCGTGCTGTGGTTCATGGGGTTACAAAGAGTCAGACATGACTGAGCGACTGAACTGAACTGAACACTGTGCCAGGTGTCTTGTCAGAGGTTCATCAGGTGTCCTGAACCAGGAGAATGTGGCTCGCAGACCTCTCACTGGGACTGCAAAGATAAGATTGACCTATGCCCTCAGAGGCTTTGCTCTGACAGCCATCACTGGAGCCGGGGCGTTGGTTCTCACAGAAGCTTTCCCAGGCCACTGCTGAGCACACTGGGGACCCTAAGACAAGCGCTGTGAGACAGAGGACTACTCAGGGGCGAATTTGGCTGGGGAACTCCCATGGCCTTAGCAAGCTCTCTCTCTCTCTTTTTTAAATATATTGGAGAATAATTGCTTTACAATCTTGTGATGGTTTTTGCCATAAAACAATGTGAATCAGCCATAAGAATACATATTTCCCCACTCTCTTGAATCTTCCTCCAACCACTCCCCCTAGGTTGTCACAGCACCAGGTTGAGCTCCCGGTTACCAAACTCTCATAACTGTAGTCACCTATGGTCCTGTTACTTCCCAAACTGGTTTGCCTTTCTGTGGGTGTCGAGCCAATAGACACAACCAAGCCACAGGTCAGGAGGAGGATTTATTATTACTTGCAGCAAGTGAGGGGAACACCAGGATCTTTCCCAAAGCAGTGTTGCCCTGAAGAGCAGAGTTGGGGAAGTTCTAAGCTAAGGTTTCACGCATATTTACGAAGGGGAGAATTCGGCATAGAACTAGGGCAAAGGACCACAAGTTCAAGTGATGCAGGAAGGGAGAGATGCCTTGTAGCACCGAGAGTGGGCCTGACACTGGCAAATGAATTATGTGAGGAGACAAGTGCTGGCAAAGAAAGAGACTTATCGGGAAGGAGCGCCCGGGGAAGAGGGCAGCAGGGTAAGTGAACGCAGGAGAACTGCTCTGCCATGTGGCTTGCTGTCTAGGGTTTTATGGCTATGGGGTTAGACTCTGGGTTGTCTCTGGACAGCCATTCTGACTCAGGTCCTTCCTGGTGGCCCACGCATTGCTCAACCAGGATGGACTCAAGTGAGGAGGATTCTGGGAGGTTGGAAAGACATGTGGGCTGGGTCTCCTCTGTCATTTTGACTTTCTTCTGGTTGGTGGAAGCTTGGTAGTTCTGGTTTCCTTACCAGGACCTTCCTCCCACCCTCTCTCACTCCCTGTTGTAAAGTAACTCATGCAAATGGTTACTGTGGTACCTAGCCAGCATGGGCAGTTTAGGTCAGTGGTTCCCTTAACACCAGCTTTAGTTGACAGAAGTCAGAATGGTCAACACTGTCATACTACCCTCCACCTGGGTAAGGGGGCCGCAGGTCCCGCAGAACGCAAAGATATATTTTTAAGTATATCCCTTGAGGAGGAACTCTGGACTCTGCTTAATCACTGCACTGTTTGACTTGCTTTTTCTCTGTTGCTGAATTCTTTTGTCCTCTTTAGATCATTAATTATTGAGACCTGTTCAAGGGCAAGCATTGTGACCAGGCTTAGATCATAAAATGGTTTAGGCCAAAAACAGCTTTCTTATGTCAAGAAAGCCATGCTTGGTCCTCTTTCTCTGGGGACCCCTTATCTGCTTACACGCCTCCCTTCCCTTCCTTTTTCTTCCTTTCTCCCTCCCTCCCATCCTCTCTCTCTCTCCCTTTCCTCTTACCCTTCATCCTGCCTAGATGCAGACCATTCTGCAGAATGAGGGCTCTTTCAGCCTCCTCCAGGCTACTGCCCTGTTTTCGCAGGTCTTGCTCTAATAACTCTTTTGTATGTATCAAATGCTAGCCCCCAAATATCACCGATGAGATAAAACTAAACTTCTTGCTCCCATGAAATGGGGGAGTTACCACCACAAGAGAACTCTATGTCTATTTCAACTCTTTTGGGGAAGGGTCAGAGATTTCCAGCAATTGAGCCACAACTCACTGTTTGACTTTTTATGGTTAGCCTTGGAAATGTCGTGGGACCTGTAGGTATGTCATGTAAATGCTTATGTATTACAGCGAGCATACAATAAGATTCAAGTTCCATGGGAAGCCAATATCTTCCCCCATCTTGGACTTTGTTCTGACCAGTTTATGTCATATCCTCCAGGGCTGTGTCATTCTTCTAGAGGCTGTGCCCTGCTTCCTTCCCTCCTATTTCACACCTAGCCCACATTCCTTGCAGGTATCTCTGATGATAGTTCTATTCCAATAAGCCTTTTTTCTAAGTTCTTTGGGCAGCTAAGGGAGAGGTAAAAACAGAGACTTCTGTTTCTTAAAATAATCAGCTTACCAGTAAATTACGTATTTAAACAGTACATTCTATGAACTGTAAACCGTATCTCACTAAAGTGGTTTTTAAAAATCATACACACACAAAATAATCAGCTTAAATTAATCCTCAGGTCAGTGTGATACATTTTGGGGTGGTAAATTTTGCTCTCCTATAACAATTAGCTCAGAATAAAAACTATATATCTTATTATTTAAAAGATAAGTATATAAAGAAAAAGATTCCTTGTTGTTTTAAAAGAACATTTATTGTACTATTGAAATGTTCAGAGCTTTAAGAAAAATGATGATTAGTATACTTAGGAATTGTGGTTAGCTGATAAGAAACCTGAAATAACTGGCTTAAAACAAGACAGAGGTTTATTTTTTCCATACATAAAATAGCAGAGGGGTTGGCAGTCCAGAGTTGGCATGAAGTCTCCACATCAGCAGAGATTCTGACTCCAAGTATTTTTCTGCTCTGTCATCCACTGAGCAGAGATCCCATCCTCATATTTACCTCATTGTATAAGACAGGGCTGTTGGATCTATCATGTCTGCATTCTAGGCAGGAAGAAGAAGAAAGAAGGCAAGGAACCACATCAGCTGTTTGTTCCCATTTCAAAGATCTTTTCTAGGACTTCGAACAGTTTCCATATATATCTTATTAACTATCTGAGCAACCTAGGAGCAAGGGAGATTAGAAATGTATTCTTCTAGTTGAATATATGGTCTCCAAGAAAGAAAGAGAAACAGAAACCAGGCTGGCAACTAGCTATTTCTCTTATGTATAAGAATGAATGTAGATAACTTTTATATCTGAAGTAGGCATGCAATAAATGATTCAGGCTTAAACTGTGTCAGGCTAAGGAATACCAGAGCATGAGATGGACATGGGGACGTATTTATTTGACATTTCTGTTGCAACCTGCTATTAAATCTTGCCGTTGGGACTGACATAATAATGATTAAAAAACCAAACTTTCCCCGGTTTCATTTGTTCTTTTTTTTTAAATAGGTAAGTTCATAATCATATGGGAGATTTAAATATATGTATATTTCTTTATGGCTGCGCTGGGTCTTGGGTGCTGCATGTAGGCTTTCTCTACTTGTGGTGAGCGGGGCCTGCTCTCTAGCTAATGTGGTGCTTGGGCTTCTCACTCTGGTGGCTCCTCCCTGCAGGTATCTCTGATGATAGTTCTATTCCAATAAGAGTGTGGGCTCTCGGATACAGGTTTCCGCAGTTGCGGTACGCAGGCTTAGTTGCCATACCATATGTGGAATCTTCCTGGACCAGGGATGAAACCCGTGTCCCTTGCATAGGCAGGCGGATTCCTAACCACTGAGCCACCAGGGAAGTCCTTTGTTTGTTCTTGGAACAAATGTTTTAATGTCTCCTGTATGCCAGGCACTGTTTAGATGCTTGAGATATATCAGTAAACCAAGATTCCTGCCCTTGAGGAGCTTGTATTCTAACAGGGTTATATAGACAAGTAACAATAAATAAGTACTTCAGCAGTAATGAAGATGTAACAAAAATTTCAGGTCTTAATCACACTTGGTAGCACACTCCCAAATGATCAAACTAAAACCATTGAGTTATAGGTTTGATATCCTCTGTTCAAGGGAAAACAGTCCACGTGTTGGGGGACGACAGCCCTTCACAAGCAGTGGGGCCCTCTTCCAGAGGGATTTTGGGCAGAGATTGTACAGAGCTTTAGAAAGAGCCAATGGAAACCGGGCATGATTAGTCTGGAGGTTGGCGATCTCCTTGTAAGGCTGGCAAGTCCTGTTTTCCAGGGTAAGGTGAGCTGAGCTGAGTTGGAGGAAGTGATTGGTGTCTGTTTGGTTTCCTTGACAGTGAGGTGTTGGGGTTAAGTGCAGGCTGACTTAGGTTCAGATTTGTGACGTGTGGGATCACTGGGTTGGCCTCCTTTTTCTGGGTCCCAGTATACAAGTTAACTTTATCACTCTCAATATGAATATAAATTGGTACAATTTTGGGGGGAAATGCTATGAAATAGTCATGTCCCGTGATGCATTCACTTTACTTCCTATGAATCAGAATCTAATTCAAGGAAGTAACCCTAAATACCAGAATGCTTTCTGTATAAAGGTAATAATCCTTTTCCCTCATTACTGAAGATAGGGGAAAATGGGAACCAGACTATCAAAGATAGGATAGTGGTTAAAGACATCATGACACTACTACTGGCGTTAAATAATAAAAACGACCTGATGACATGGAGATGTGCTTATAGTGTTAAATGAAGAAAAAACTGTGATGCAAGACACCATCTGGTAGGGGGCTGGATGCCAGGTTCTTTTATAGAACCAGAGAGAAAAGTGGTGAGGAACTGCAGTAAAAAGGCAGAATGGAGAGAGACAAGGAGGAAGTAAAGTAATAAGGGCCATCAGTCTTGCAAAATGAGAAGTGTTAATCTCTTCTTTTCACAGGTAGGTAGGGTCAGATTTTTCTCTCTGTGAGCTGAACAAAGGCACTTCAGTTTAACAAGGGGAGGGGCATCTGAGGCAGGACATTGTGTATGATCATAGTAACATTATGTATGATTATAGTAACAAAAGCAACAAAAAGCAAAGGTTAAAGTCAAAGAAACAGATCCAGCATGGAGTCAGAACTGTCTCTTCCCTGCAACACTATTTGGATACATATTACTAACTTTCTTGATTGGTCACCTATAAACTGGTTAAAAATTAGAAGTTAGCACATACTACCTGATTTACTTGATTCTAATGGGAATACTAAGTAATCAACCTCCACAAATGCTGAACTCACAGTGTTTTGCTTTGGTGGTTTCTACTTTAGATACAAAGTCCTGATAGTGCTCCTGCTCGGGCATGACCAGCTCTTTGTGACCCTATGTCTTTGTGACCCTGGCAGGTACAGCCTGCCAGGCTTCTCTATCCATAGAAGTTTCTGGGCAAGAATACTGGAGTGGGTTGCCATTTCCTTCTGCAGGGAATTGAACCTGCGTGTCTTGCAATTGGCAGACTGATTCTTTACCACTGTGCCCCCAGAAGTTTTTTTCATCATTGGCCCTGATAAGTAAATTGAAATCACATCAGATTTTGACTGCTTGGCTCTGTAGAGGTAAACAGAACCAACACTACTTCTACTGATGGGATTGAAGCTCTTTTAGTGTCACAGGGAAGGACCTTAAAGATCATCTGCTCATTTTTTTTTTTTTTACTTAACCATTGAGAAGACTGAGACCAATGGTGTTAGTTTGGTAATAACTTTTATCAAAAGCTTGGCCTCTGTATACCAGTTTCAAATGAAATCTTGGAGAAAGAGTTTTGGGTGAAGTAGGAAAGAATAGCTTTATTTGTCAGGCAGAGGGGGACACAGTGGACTCCTGCCCTGGAAAACCATGTGTCCCAATTCAAGAAGATTTGATGAGTTTTATAACTATGGTTTGAAGGTGGGGTCTCTGAGAAGATTAGGGTGGGATTAGGGCATGCACTCTCTTAATCAAATGATCTGTTTCCTAATCTTTGATGAGTTTCTCTGGTCCCTATAATCTTGCCTCACATGATTTCTTGGCTGCTAGGCCCTTGGTTGGCAACTGTTTGAATCCACCCTTTGGAACTCAGGGAAGGTCATGGAGACTGTAGTCTTGCCTACAAGAAGTGGGGAACAGAAAGTCTTCCCCACTTGGTTTAATCAGTAGGCAGTGATTGGCAGTTAGGTTTCCTGACTTTTTAGAAAACCAAGCCCTTTAGAATCCAACCAGAGCCTTATGATTCAAGATTTAATTCCGCAACACTGGCTATTAGGGAAAAAAAGCTGTCCGAGAACCTTGATGGAAAGAGGAAACAGTGAAAATTTGTTAACTTATCATTTGGACATCTGCTTGAAAATATAAACACAAAAATATATTGGCTTTCTTTTTTAACAACTTTATTGAGCTGTAATTTATATACCGTATAGTTTACCCATTTAAAGTGAACAATTCAGTGCTTTTGAATACATCTGTGGAATTGGCGCTAATGGTAAATATCTGCCTGCCAATGCAGGAGACATAAAGAGACTTGGGATCAATCCCTGGGTGGGAAAGTTCCCCTGGAGAAGGAAACAGCAACCCATTTCAGTATTCTTGCCTGGAAAATCTCATGGACAGAGAGCCTGGCGGGCTACAGTCCATGATGCCGCAAAGAGTCAGACATGACTGAAGTGATTTAGCAGACACATAGAATTGTGCAACTATCAATCAGGAGAGTCCATTTTAAAACATTTTTATAACCCTAAAAGGAAAATCTGTAGATATTAGCTGTCACTCTGCATTTCTCTGCAAATTCCCCATTCCTGGGCAACTGTGGATCTACTGTCAACTACACATTGGCACTTACCAAGAGCATTGCCAGTGACTGAATAGCAAAGGCACTTGCCATCTGCCTCTATGGAGATTGAACCCATGCTGGTATAGCTGGTGACCTTCAACAACCCTGAGGGAGTTCAGGGTGGAGTGAGGTACTCTGTGCTCCAGGGAATCTGGTGGGACAGGTCTTTAGATAGTTGGATATTTTTAGGAACAGATTTTATGATCTCAATCTTATCTCCTCATATCTAGAGAAGCAATAAATCCTTTCATGGTGACATCACAGCCTCATGACTAATAAAACCCTTTTGTAAAATGGGTGTTCCAGTTCATTTCAGTTCAGTTCATTCACTCAGTCGTGTCTGACTCTTAGCGACCCCATGAACTGTAGCACACCAGGCCTCCCTGTCCATCACCAACTCCCGGGGCCCATCCAAACCTATGTCCATTGAGTCAGTGATGCCACCTAACCATCTCATCCTCTGTTGTCCCCTTCTCCTCCTGCCCTCAATCTTTCCCAGCATCAGAGTCTTTTTAAATGAGTCAGCTCTTCGCATCAGGTGGCCAAAGTATTGGAGTTTCAGCCTCAGCATCAGTTCTTCCAAAGAACACCCAGGACTGATCTCCCTTAGGATGGACTGGTTGGATCTCCTTGCAGTCCAAGGAACTCTCAAGAGTCTTCTCCAACACCACAGTTCAAAAGCATCAATTCTTCCGTTTTCAGCTTTCTTTACTACTGGAAAAACCATAGCCTAGATGGACCTTTGTTGACAAAGTAATGTCTCTGCTTTTTGATATGGTGTCTAGGTTGGTCATAAAATGAGTACTTAATGGTATTGAACTCCACCTTCACTAAAACCGTATATATTGACCTCCCACTGCCACTTTGGAGCTTTGGAGCGGAGTTTTGGATATCTCTCAGAGCCATCTGAGATGCTGCCTCCCAGGCTGCAGTCCTCATTTTACCCCAAATAAAGCTTAACTCGAAACTCTCAAGCTGTATATCTTTTTTTAGTTGACACTACTTCCTGTTGTTGGGGGGGGAAGAAAACTTCCTCTCTAGTCTAGGTTCTTTGGGCTGGTCTAAGAATTAAATTGTGGGACAAATTAACAGGAGAAAAAGGAAATCAATCCTGAATGTTCAATGGAAGAACTGATGCTGAAGCTGCATCTCCAGTCCTTTGGCCACCTGATGCGAAGAGCAGACTCATTAGAAAAGACCTTTATGCCAGGAAAGACTGAAGGCAGAAGGAAAAGGGGACGACAGAGGATTAGATGGTTGGATGGCATCACAAACTCAATGGACATGAGTTTGAGCAAGCTCCAAGAGATGGTGAAGGACGAGGAAGCCTGGCGTGCTGCAGTCCATGGGGTCACAAAGAATGACAGACTGAACCACAACAACATACTTGGGAGAAACTCAGAAAAAAACTGAGTAACTTGCCAAAAAGGCCAAAACCCTCACTCTAAGCACCTTTCTCAGCTAAAGATGAAAGAGGATGTTGAGGGTAGGGAAAGTCAGTTATGTGAGACTGCCTGGAAAAGCAGAGTAAACAAGAGTGATTGGTGATGCAAGTTTAATTCTTTGCCCTCTCCACTGATTTGGTAATCTTCTTTCTGGTACAGAGAAGGACACACCCTTACAAATGGAGATTTCCATTTCATGTAAATATTTCTTACCAAAGGGAAACTCCCAACTTGATTTTCAGAGCCTATCCCTTGTCTGGTATTTCAGATTAACACAATTAATATACCAAAGATATTTCAGGGTGGCTGATTCTCTTCACTTAGTCTGTCTTGATACATTTACCTGTTATCAACATTTCCATAAGTACAGTAATAATAATATGTGGGTTTTTTTTTCAACTTTTTATTTTATGTTGGGTGGTACAGTCCATGGGGTCACAAAGAGTTGGATGCGATATAGCAACTGAACAACAACAATAGCTAATTAACAATGCTGTGATAGTTTCAGGTGAACAGTGAAGAGACTCAGCCATGCATGTACGTGTCCATTCTCCCCCGCTTCCCTTCTATCTAAACTGCCACATAACACTGAGCAGAGTTCCATGTACTATACAGTAGGTCCTCGTTGGTTATCGATTTTATATATAGCAGTGTGTACAGGCAACTATGGGCTTCCCTAGTGGCTCAGCTGGTAAAGAATCTGCCTGCAATGTGAGAGAACTGGGTTCGATCCCTGAAATGGGAAGATCCCCTGGAGAAGGAAATGGCTACCCACTCCAATATTCTAGTATTCTGGTCGGGAGAATTCCATGGACTGGGTAGTCCATGGGGTCACAAAGAGTTGGACACGACTGAGCAGCTTTCACTTTTACAGCCAACCATAAGTTTGTTTCCTAAGTCTCTGAGTCTCTGTTTTTATAAGTTCGTTTGTATCATTTCTTTTCAGATTCCACATGTAAGGGGTATCGTATATTTCTCCTTCTCTGTCTTACTTCACTCATTATGACAATCTCTAGGTCTATCCATGTTGCTGCAAATGGCATTATTTCTTTCTTTTCAATGACCGAGTAATATTCCATTGTATAAATGTGCCACATTTTCTTTATCCATTCCTCTGCCGATGAACATTTAGGTTGCTTACATGTCTTGGCGATTGTGAATAGTGTTGCAGTGAACATTGGGGTGCATAAATCCTTTCAGATCCTGTTTTCTCTGGATATATGCCCAGGAGTGGGATTGCAGGGTCATATGGCAGCTCTATTTTTGGTTTTTTAAGGAACCTCCATATGGTTCTCCATAGAGACTATACCAATTTACATTTTCGCCAATAGTTTAGGAGGGTAATATGAGATCTTTTTTTTTTTTTTCAAATATTAGTGTATTTATTTGGTTGCACTGGGTCTTAGTTGCATCATGTGGGATCTAGTTCCCTAACCAGGGATCAAACTCAGGCCTCCTGAATTGGGAGCACGGAGTCTTAGCCACTGGACCACGAGGGTAGTCCCTGGTGGCTTCTTCCACATAGTATAGTTTCCAAGATCCACTGATGCTATAGCATGAATCAGTATTTCATTCCTTTTCATTTCCACATAGTACTCTATTTTATGGATATACCACATCACTTACCCATTAATCAGTTGGCATATTTGAATGGTTTTTACATTTTTGCTATTATGAATAATGCTGTTGTAAACATATATGTTTAAGTTTTTGTGTGGACATATGATTTCATTTCTCTTGGGTATGAACTTAAGGCTGAAATTGCTAGGTCATATGGTAACTCTTGTGTGTAATCTTTTGAGGTACTGACTCTTTTCCAAATCAGCTACACAATTTTATATTCCCACCTGCGATGAAGGAGGGTTCCGAGTTCTCCCCATAATTACCAGCACTTGTTAATACCTGTTTATAGCCATTCTAGCGAGTAGGTGCAAAATGTTATCTCATTGTGCTTTTGATTTGCATTACTTAATGATTAATGATGTTTGGAGAAGGGTCTATTTAGATTTTTTGCCCATTTACAAAGACTGGATTGGGGAGTTCCCAGGTGGCATAGTGGTTAGGATATCTCTAGGCTTCTACTACCTGTGGCTTGGGGTTCAATCCCTGGTCGGAGAACTGAGGTCCCATGTAGCTTTCTGAGTTGCATCGTACATATTCTGAATAGAAGGTCCTTTTCAGTTATATAATTTGCACATGTTTTCTCCTATTCTGTGGATTGTCTTTTCAGTTTCTAGTGTTATTTAATTTTAAAATTTATATTTATTTACCTTTTGGCCATCCTGAAGGCCATGTGGTATCTTAGTTCCCCAACAAAGGATGAAACCATGCCCCCTGCTGTGGAAGCATTGGACTGCTAGGGAAGTCCCAGGCTTATGTTACTTGAAGCACAAAAATTTTAAATTTTCATGAAGTCAAATGTATTTATTTTTTCATCATTTGTGCAATTGATGTCATATGTAAGACATCATATGCCTAACTCATCATTGCCTAACTCAAGGTCACAAAGATTTGCTTCTACATTTTCTTCTAAGAGCCTTGTAGTTTTAGCTCTTATATTTTGATCTAGAATACATTTTGAGTGAATTTTTGTATATGGTGTTAGGTAAGGGTCCAAGTTTAAATTATCTTGGCACTTTTGTTGAAAATCATTTGACCGTGAATGAAAGAGTTTATTTCTGAACTCTCAATTCTATTCCCTTAATTTTTATATTTGTCATTATGCTAGTATCAGATTCTTGATTATAGTCTTTTTTTTGCTTCTATAACATTAAAAAATTTTTATTGATGTATAGTTGATTTATTAATACAATGTTGTGTTAGTTTTAGATGTACAGCGAAGTGAATCAGTTATACATATACATATATCTACTATTTACTTTTTCTTAGATTCTTTTCCCATATTGCTTATTGTTCAGTTGCTTAGTCAGGTCCAACTCTTTGTGATCCAATGGACTGCAGTACTCCAGGCTTCCCCGAGTTTGTTCATATTCATGTCCATTGAGTCCGTGATGCTAAGTAGCCACCTCATCCTCTGTCACCTTCCTCTTTTCTTCAATCTTTCCCAGCATCAGGGTCTTTTCCAATGAGTTGACTCTTTCATCAAATGGCCAAAGTGTTGGACCTTCAGCTTCAGCGTTAGTCCTTCCAATGAATATTCTGGGTTGATTTCCTTTAGGGTTGACTGGTTTGATCTTGCCGTCCAAGGGACTCTCAAGTCTTCTCCAGCACCACAGTTCAAAAGCATCAGTTCTTTGGCATTCAGCCTTCTTTATGGTCTAACTCTTACATCCATACATGACTGTTGGAAAAACCATAGCTTTGACTATACAGACCTTTGTCAACCATTACAGAATATTGAGTTCCCTGTGCTATCAGCAGGTTCTTATTAGTTATCTATTTGGTATCAATATACAGTAGAGTGTATATGTCAGTCCCTTGATTACAGTAGCTTTATGGTAAGTTTTGAAATTGGAAAGTGTGAGTCCTTTAAATTTGTTCTTTTTCAAGATTGTATTGGCTGTTCTAGGTCCCTTGAATTTTTGTATGCATTTTAAGTTCAATTCACCAATTTCTGCCAAATAACCAGCTGGGATTTCGATAGGAAACATGTTGAACTGATAAATCACTTTAGGTGGGATTATCATTTTAACAATATAAAGTCTTTTGATCAAGGAACATAGGATATCTTTCCATTTGTTTAGGTACTCTTTAATTTCTTTCAGCAATGTTTTGTAGTTTTTAGAGCCTAAGGACAGTTTGTTTGTTTGTTTTTTGGAAAGAGCAATGACGTTGGAATTAGTCAGCTCTGTAGTTGAATCTCAACCACTCAGAAACTGAGTGATGTTGGGAAAGTTACATAATTTCACCAAACTACTTTTTTCATTTGTGTAATGGGAGCTGCCAATCGTGAAGAGTCGCACACGACTGAGTGACTTCACTTTCACTTTTCACTTTGATGCATTGGAGAAGGAAATGGCAACCCACTCCAGTGTTCTTGCCTGGAGAATCCTAGAGACGGGGGAGCCTTGTGGGCTGCCATCTGTGGGATCGCACAGAGTCGGAAACGACTGAAGTGACTTGGCAGCAGCATACCTATTTTACAATTGTTTACAACTGTTAGGGTTAAATAAGATATTGCAAATACCCTCAGCAAAAACAATGATGTTCAACACAGTTAATTCCTTTTGGAAAATTCCTTTCGGCATTGTATCATCTCATAGTATATTTTCTGATTGATCTATGCCACTGTTTTGTTCTTGCGTGGACCTGTTTCAGACAGTAAGCTTCCCAATTTACTCGTCTGTTTTCTTCACCATGGGAGCCACTCCAATTTCCTAAAATACTTTGTCCGATTATGTTATACTTATGTCAAATAACCTTGAAGTTTCACCCTGTAACTTTGTCTATAGAGTCCGAATTTGCTGAAATTCCAGGGTCTTACTCTACCCAGCTAACATTCTTTTCAGGGTCTTCTTCTCTTTATAGAAATTGGACCAGAGATTCTACGTTGTATAGCAGGGCAAAGAGAGTTGGGATGTATTTTGTTTGGGCTTGCTGTCACAGGCATCTGTTCCTCCATCCTCACAATGCAGACAATTGTATAAGGAAGAACATTTTATCCTCAAGGCTTCAGGTTGTATGGATCTGTTGTTAGGCGGAGCTCCTCTGTATTGAGGAAGTAGCAAAATACAGACTGTCTTAGTCATACAGGCAATTGACAGGATTGAAAATATAGAATGTTAAAACCAGTAGTCCATAATTATAGGATTATATGAAATCATGTGTGTGAAACTTGAAAATTTTAAAGCACTATTAGAATTTAAAGAATATTTCTTTCAATTAAAAAACAAAACACACACACACACCGAACAAACCAATAATCTAAAGCCAGTCATTCAAAATGTGAACAAGCATAGAAAATACTATACTGTGGCTAAATGGTAAAGACTCTGCCTTCAATGCAAGAGAAGTGGGGTCATTCCCAGGGTTGGAAAGATCACCAGGGGGAAGGAAATGGTGACCCACTCCCGTATTCTTGCCTGGGTAATCCCATGGACAGAGGAGTCCTTTGGGTGGGCTGGTGGACTGCAGTCCTTTGGGTCTCAAAAGAATTGGATACAACTTTCCAAAACAACAACAAAAGAACAAACTGTGAATATATAACATGATAGGATAGAATCTTTTTGACTAGAGTTATCAGTCTCTAGCGGACAGAATACAAATCGTACCAGGGCAACCAAAATTGATTTAAATCTCCAGTGTCCTCTTTGAAACCTGTAACAATAAAAAATAAAGGGAAATAAAAAATTAAAAGCCTACAACATACCAGTCGATTTAATGACCATGCGGTATCCCTGAAGGTATTTTTTTTGGAAATAAGAAACCAGTTAAGGGACCTCCCTGGCAGGCAGTCCAGTGATTAAGACTCCTCACTTCCAATGCAGGGGACATGCGGGTTCGATCCCTGGTTGGAGGCTAAGATCCCATATGCTGGCTACAGGGTGTGTCCAGAAAATTAAAAAATAAATAAAAGAAAAAGAAGCCAATTAAAAAGTTTTTCCTTGGATATCTCTGTAATGTTAATGCAGTGGACTTAGAGGTAGGTGTGAGAATTTCAGTCCATCATAAAGATTTCACAGAGCCAGCTACTGCTGCAGATCCCCTGCTTAATGGACTCTTATCGTAACAATTCCTCCCCTCAGTCACCTGGTCTCCAGTTTGTCTTGAGCATGCTCACCCAGTTCTGAAACTTGTCCTAACAACATTTTTGCCAAGCTTAAACAGCCATCATTATGTTTTTGCATACCATGAGCTCTGCATCATCAATTCTAAGGTACAAAATACAAATTTTATTTTTTTTCCCTTAACATTTTAACACCTCGGAAATGGTCTCTTAAATTCAGTGAAATTCACTATTTATATCCATTAGGTGTGTAAATTCTAACCGATCCTTTCCCTAACACCTTTTTGAGATCTCCTTTTCTTTATCCAATAGTAAGAAATTCATAATTTTCCTGCACTATGCTAAATCCTAGTTGGCTGAGTTAGGCCCAACCAGCCCGAGCTTCATTAGTTAACACAGTCATCGTAGAACCTGAGTTCCAGGCCCCAAAGGATAGAGGTTCTTTAACTTTTAGGTTGTTCAGAGACATTTTTTCCCCAGTGTCTAAATATTCTGTCCTCACATGTAGCAAAGGCAGTGGTCCCAATCTTGTTGTTGTTGTTGTTTTTGGCTTAAATCTGTTTGTAAGACACTGAGCTTGTCAAACCAAGAGGGGCCCTGTGGGGCTCCCAGGCACAGAGGACATTCTGTTCCCCCATTTCTTGTAGGCAAGACTCCAGCTTCCATGGCCTTCTCTGAGTTGCAAAGGGTGGATTCGAACAGTTGCTCATCAAGGGAGGAGCAGCCAAGAAACCACCTGAACCCTGCTCATAACCTAATCTTGTCAAGTCTCCAGCTTTGAATCACTGTTATAAAACCCTTCATCAAATCCTCCAAGGTTGGACACACAGTTTTTTGAGGCAGAAGCCTGGTGTGTCTCCCTTTACCTGGCCAAGTAAAGCTATCACTTTCTACTTNGAAGCTGAAACTTCAATACTTCAGCCATCTGATGAGAAGAGCTGACTCATTTGAAAAGACCCTGATGCTGGGAAAGATTGAAGGTGGGAGGAGAAGGGGGAGACAAAGGATGAGGTGGTTGAATGGCATCACTGACTCAACGGACATGAGTTTGAGTAAAGTCCAGGAGTTGATGATGGACAGGGAGGCCTGGTGTGCTGCAGTCTATGGAGTCGCAAAGAGTTGAACATGACTGAGCGACTGAACTGAACTGAACTTATATGTTTCTGGATGAAAAGCCTTAGAGGTCATCTTCCTGCTACTTGCTGATTATTTTTTTAGGTAATTTCATCCAGTGTTTTGCTCTTATTTCATTATTCTTTGTCATTCTCATTATCGTGAAGTAACATTTCTTTGGTTTCTATTGGAGACTACGACTTGGTCACATGAGTCCTGTGGCCAGATCATAAACAACTAGGACTTTCCATTAGCCCAGGGAACGTGAAACCAAACATCTGTCTTATGTTCTTAGATATAAAACACATTTAAAACCTTAAAATATGAAACATAAATGGCTGCTATGTAGAGAAGGGGTGGCAAGGAGCTCTGGCAGGAATGGTCGGAGCATTCTCTATCTACCCAATGACCTCCTAGCTGGAGACCAATGGGTTCCATGCAAACAGCGGGGATGGAGACTCTGCCCTTTCTATTACACTCCTTAAAACCATGGGCGTCTTTTCTTTCTGAGTTCCAGCTCTGTGAGAAAGCCCTGTGTATGTGTGAAGAGGGTTGAGGCACCACAGGAGAATTTGGGCCTGGGGGCTCCAAGGGTGAGGTGTTTTTTCTGAGCTTCTTTTGCAGACTTTGAGGTTCCCTGGGCTAATGGAAAGTCCTAGTTGTTTATGATCTGGCCACAGGACTTGTGTCTCCAAGCTGTATAGTCTCCAACAGGAACTGAAGAAATGTTACTCATGATAGGGAGAGTGTCAATGAATAATGAAATTGGAGCAAACCCGTGGATGAAATTACCTTAAAAAAAAAAAATCAGCTAGTAGTAGGAAGATGACCTCTAAGGCTTTTCATCCAGAAATGTATAAAGGGAGTTTAAAATACCCAGTCATCCCAGAAGACTTCATAGAGTATTTTCTCACACACAGTTTGATACACAAATGTACTTAAATATAAAGTAACTTGCTTTACTGCAGTAAATTTGCAGCAGTATAAGCAAAATATTTACTATGAGGATATGATTAATTAATGTTTTTCTAATGTGCCCTTGACACGCTATCCAATTTCTTCATAATGCAACTTTTGATTTTATAAATCTCAAAATATTAATAAATAAGGGTAGATTTAATATTTTAAGAAACCCATGATTTATAGAGTATTGAAAACAGAAGTAGAATGGTAGCCATATTTTCTTTGTTGTCTCATTCTTTTTTCTTTTAAGGAAAATAGATTGAGAGTCAATCCTTGTATTATAAACTAATAAAGCAAAAATTCTTATATATGTATGTGTGTGTATATATACAGATAGATAGATAGATACATATATCTATGTTTCCCCAACTGTTTTTTCTTAATTGTGATGGAGTATATGTAACATAAAGTTTACTATTTTAGCTATTTTAAATTGGTATATTTTAGTGGCATTCATATTGTTGTGAAAAAATCACCACCATCTATCCCCAGCTGGGTTTTTACTTTGTTTTGTTCTACATTAAGGAAATTATAATGATTTTCAGTAAAATTAGAAAGCGTGAAAATATTCGCACTGCTATGGTATTTGGGACAGATATTAAAGTTGGATCTTATTTTCCTGGTACTTAAACCTCCAGAGTGTCTAATAAAACCACTTATTTAAAACCAACCTCTTCGAGGCAGCTTCTAAAAAAGAAATACAAATGACAAAACAAAATGAAACTTATCAACTCCACCAATAGTTAAAGAAAGGCAAAAAATAAAAACTTCCACTACCAAAAAAATTAAACAAATCCTGATTATTTTCACATATCTTATTGACAAAGAGGGTAAAAAAAAGATAAAACCCAGTGTTTGCAAGCTAATGGTGGAGTAATGTATTTTTGTAGAATGTGGTTTGACTGTATGTATCAGAATTTTAAATGAATGTACCAGCAATTCTATTTGGAAATAATTCTAAAGAGTCAAGCACACATATGTGCTGAATTTTATGCATAAAGATGTTCACTGTAGTATTATTTATTAAAATAAAACATCAGAGACAACCTGATCTTTTGTTAATCAATATTAGATTAGGTTAAGAATATTATGATACATTCACACAACAGAATGCCTTGTGGTCATTATAAATGAACAGCATAGATCTATTATGTATTGTTGCATGAAAGAGGCTGTTACTGATGGCATACATAGTATTTCATTTATATAAAAATTCATATTTATGTGTGAATGTGTAAGTGTGTGTGTGTGTGTGTAGCTAGATAAGGATAGGTGTCTGAAAGAATCTACAGGAGAATGTTAAGTATGGCTGGTTAGATTTACATCCTTTTGGGTACTATTGTCTGTTAAGTGGTTTAAAAAAATTATTATTATTATTGTTCTGAGAGTTTTCCTTTTTACTATAAGAAAGACAAAAGTTTTCTGCTTTGGAACAAAACATGAATAGATCAGTTAAAAAATAACTAGGATAGGGAGTTCCCTAGTGGCTCAGTGGTTAGGGTTCTGGGCTTTCGCTGCTGTCTGTGACTTGGGTTCAGTTCTTGTTCAGGAAACTGAGATCCCACAAACTGCATGGTGCAGTCAAAAGACAAGCTAGCAAATAAACAAACAAATGCAAATAGTAAGAAAAAAACCCCCCAAAACCCAAATAGTATAAAAAGAGAATAATAGGTATAGCTCTATCATGAGGGTTTCCCAGGTGGCATTAGTGGTAAAGAACCTGCCTGCCAATGCAGGAGACATAAGAGATGCAGGTTCAGTCCCTGGGTCAGAAAGATCCCCTGGAGGAGGGCATGGCAACCTAATCCACTGTTCTTGCCTGGAGAATCCCATGGACAGAGGAGCTTGATGGTCTACAGTGCATGGGGTCACAGAGTCAGACACAACTGATTACTTAGATGAAATGGGCTATTCCTCAAAATATAAACTATCGCAACTTATCCAACATGAAATAGATAATTTTAATGTCCTTGTAAGTATTAAGGAACTTGAATTTATAATTTAAGAACTTTCAAGAAAGAAATCTTTACGTTCAGACTGTTTTACTGGTGAATTCTACCAAGTATTTGAAGAATTAATATGAATTCTATGTTATTTCTTCCACAAAATAGAACAGAAAGAAACATTTCACAGTTCTTTTCATGAAGCTAATATTACTACTTTATACCAGAACCAAAAAGAGTACAAAGAAAACTACAGACTGTATCCCTCAAGAATACTGATGAAAAATTCATTCACAAAAAATCAGTAAATAGAATAAACCCAATATAAACCCAATATAAACCCAATATAAACCAAGACTTATGGAATTTATCCCAGAGATGCAAGGCTGGTTCAATATTTGAAAATCGGTCAAACATTATTTACCATGTTAGCAAGCTAAAGAAGAAAAATCATGCAATTGTATAAATTGATGTAGAAAAGAGCTTTTCATAAAAATGAATTTAACATGCATTCATGATAAAAATTCTCAGTGAAACAGGAATAGAAGATAACTTTCTTAACTCAAAGAACATCTTAAATCTATAGCCAATGTTATATTTAATGGTGAAAAATTTTGTGCTTTTAGTTTGCTAGGACTGCTGTAACAAAGTACCATAGACTGGGTAACTTAAACAACAGAAATTAATTTTCTTGTAATTCTGGAGACTAGAAGTGCAAGATCAAGGTGTCAGCAGTGTAGTTTCTCTGAGGCCTTTCTCCTAAGCTCAGAAATGGCTGTCTTTTTCTGATATCTCACATGGTCTTCTTTCTATAAATCTGTGTCCTAATCTCTTCTTTTGAGGACTGGTATCATACTGGATTAGGACCTACTCTAATAACTTCATTTTTACTTACTAACCTCTTTAAAGACTTACTCTCCAAATACTGTCATATTCTGAGGTACTGGGGGTAGGACATCAAGGTATGAATTTTCAACCCAGAACCCTGCCTAATATCAGGAACAAGTAAAAGATACCCACATTCATCTCTCTTGTTCAGTTGTAATCCTAGAAGTTATAGCCAGGGGCAATAGGGCAAGAAAAGGAAATAAATAGCATGCAGATTCAAAAGAAGAAATTAAACCGTCCCTACTTGCAGATAATGTGATTTTCTAGGTAGGAAATCCCAAGCAATCTATCAGAAAGTTCCTAGAAGTAATAAGTGAGTTCAGCAAAGTCACAGAATACAAAATAAACATACCAAACTCAATTGTAATTTTGTATTCCAGCAAGGAACATGTAGACACTGAAATTAAAAATTCAGGGAGCACTTGGGAGTTCCCTAATGGTGCAGTGGTAAGGACCAGGTTCAATCCCTGGTTGGGTGACTAAGATTCTGGAAGCCACGTGGCATGGCCAAAAAAAAAAAAAAAAAAGNAAATCCCTTGGATGGAGGAGCCTGGTGGGCTGCAGTCCATGGGGTCGCCAAGAGTCGGGCACGAATGAGCAACTTCACTTTCGCTTTTCACTTTCATGCATTGGAGAAGGAAATGGCAACCCACTCCAGTGTTCTTGCCTGGAGAGTCCCAGAGACAGTGGGCCCCCGTCTATAGGGTCGCACAGAGTCAGACACGACTGAAGTGACTTAGCAGCAGCAGCAGCACACATCGTTTCAATTAACTCACTTAATTGTCACAACCACCCTATGAAGTGGGTGCAGTCACCACCATTTTGTGGATTAAAAACTTAGGCACCAAGAATTTATGTTACCTGCCCAAAGTTACACAGCTGGTCATGGTGTCTGAATTTAAATCTAAGTATGTGGTCTGAACCTTCAAGCAATTAGCTGCCAAGCTCTATTGCCACCTTGGCATATAATAGATAATAAATAAATACATACTAGTTCCCCATGTTTTCACCTAAGATAGGCTTATTGAATTGCAAACCATTTTCAAAGTAGAGGAAAATTAGGACTTTACTGTCAATCTGGTGGTTAAGACTTGGTACTTCCACTACGGGGGCTGCAGTTTTGATTCCTCATTGGAGAACAAAGATCCTACATGCCCTGTGCTGCTACCAAAAAAAGAAAAAACAAAGTAGGGGAAAATAATGTCTCCCTGTATCAGAGGGAGTAAATCCAGGAAATAGTGAGTTAAAAATGAGTGTAATTTCTTCAATTTAATGATGCAGTAGTAAACTCTAGAAGCACAGTAGAATTTTAAATTAGTACTTAATGAAATACATATTTTTAGTATTTTCATGGAAAAATTCAACACCAAAGCCACCGGAGAAGGAATGATTGAAAAAAGCAGAACAGATTCTTAAAAGTCACGGGAAAGCGAATGAATATTTATTGAGCATCTGCTATATCCCAAGCACTATACTGGATGACTTAACAAGCTGGTTTTGTTTAAAATTCATAGCATTTTCTGAGAGATAGAGATTGTCCTGGTGTCTGATGAGGAAACCGCAGTTCACAGAGGCTCAGAAACTTGCCCAAACTCACAGATGCAGCAAGTGTTGGAACCAAGATTCAAACTGGTCCCAGCAGAGTCCTCAGCTGATGTCACATGGCCACCTTCCTCAGGATTCTGTCAAGATTCACAAGTCATGAAGTGTCTTTGACTGGAATTCAGGGCCTTTGCAGGGCCTGTTCCCAGAAACCCTTGTTCTTCAGTACAGTTGTTGAACAGATGGGTGTGAATGGATCTTCTCCTTGGCTCTGAACCAGGATAAGCCCTCTGCTTGCTGCTCCTCTCCGCCCACAACACTGACGTTCCATTGCCTTCAGGCCAAATTGGCGTCTATTTATATGAGCCACCAAGGAGGGTCCGACCTTCATTGCAAGCAAGGAGTCAAGGCACCCGAAGCTTTTGCTTCTGGATCATGGGGGAAGGATAAGTACCTTTTTTTTTTTTCCTTGACAGCCCTGAAAAACTCTAGTCCTGAGCCCAGGGAGCAGGGGTTGGGAGGAAAAATGGAAAGAATTGTTTGATTAAAATTTCTGTAACTGGGACCTGTGTATCATGCATAGTAATACAAGGGTGGCTCTTTGATCTCGGCGGCAGAAGCAAGATGATGAAGGGAACGTCATTGTTTGGAACGCATCAGAATAAGACGCACATGCTGTGCCGCCGAAAAAAAACAAAACAAAACAAAGGTGGATTTGAGGCATGAAGAGGCCCCAGCAGCACATTTCTGAAAGTTTAAGGATAGATGAGGAGTCTCAGGAGAGCCAAGAGGACTCAGTTGTAACCACGTGGGATTCACACCCTGGAAAGTGGGGGAAAGGGGTGTGGTCTCGAGTTGAGTGTGAAGGACCCACACCAGGAAGTGGAGTAGACTCAAAGGAGCAGTTTGGATACTGTCACACTGATCCTATTTCTACTCCCAGGTTGGTATGATGGAGAAAACATGGGTTAGGTTTTGTTATGAGAATACCCTTTATCTCCAGAGACATAACTTATGACCTCTTCATTTAATGGAGGAGTCAGTCTCACAGATATTAATTAAGCAGTCACACATGTGTGTGACTGTGATGAGTCTCAGGAAGGAGAAGTACAGGGGACCCCGCTGGTTATAAAGAGGGATCTGACCTGGCAGGTAGTGGGGTGAGAATAATAAGGAAAGGCTTCCCTGGGAATGTGATGAGGAGTGGGAGGAGGGTGTTACAAAGATCCTGAAGCAGATGTAAACAGGTCAAATAAATTACAAACTGTGGGAGGGGAAGAAGACTCACAGGATGTTTCTTCACTGATTTGCATTAAAATATTTTTTATTTATTTGTTTGGCTGTGCCAGGTCTTCACTGCGGCATGTGGGAGCTGCAGTGTGTGAACTCCTGTGAACTCCGTTTCAGCATGTGGGGTCTAGTTCCTTGACCAGGAATTAAATCAGGGCCCCCTGCATTGGGAGTGCGGAGTCCTTGCCACTGGACCATCAGGGAAGTTCCTCTGATTTGCATTTTAAAACACAGAATTGGATTTGTGAAAGCAGAAGCTAGTTTCCAAAGGGCCTATCTTGTAGTTGATTGACTTTGCCTTTCAGGGCATGTGGACTGAGGGCATCCTGTACCCTGGACTCTATTTATGCCTCAGTCACTGACAAGTTCCATGATTTTAAGTAGGTTTCATAACCTCCATTTTTCTACATGTCGAGGAGGGCAAGAGAGCAGAGTGGAGTTGGTCTGATGATCTCTGTAATTCCTCCTGGTGCTTAAAAAAAATCTAATAGCAGCTTTTCAAGAGCCCTCTGTTATTCACTTTTAGAGAAAATGTTGGTTCCTTTCACTTCATAATTTCTCATAAATGTCCAACCTTTCCCTTTGACTCTCAGAAGAGGCCTTGGGAGAACAGAGTTTATTTTGCCATCGTGTAAGATTTCATTATTTTATTGAACACATTCATCACTTTGTGCCTGGTCTAGGTGCTGAGAAGAATAGGATGGGTCATCACCCCCACCAGCTACCCCT
The DNA here is from genome assembly GCA_006410875.1 of Neotragus pygmaeus. Classification (NCBI taxonomy): domain Eukaryota; kingdom Metazoa; phylum Chordata; class Mammalia; order Artiodactyla; family Bovidae; genus Neotragus; species Neotragus pygmaeus. The sequence continues at coordinate 134,868 of SJYV01013382.1, read as the reverse complement.
AGTTCACTGTCAGCTCCGAAAACAAACATTATCAGGTAAGTGTAGTATAAAGTGATAAGTGCATTGCTAGAGATATAGAGAAAGTGTTAAAGGAGACTAGAGGAAGACCATCTAATGCACCTGTAAGAGTAATGGAGTTGGTTATACTTGGAGATTAAAAAAAGTAGGTGTGCACAACGGGTGCTTAATAAATGGATGTAGCTGAGCAAATGAATGAATCATGTTGCTGTGATTCTAACTTCAAATGGTTTGATGGCTGATTCCAGAGACCTCCGTTATTGCTCTTTCATGCCATAAAAGAAAAAAAATTAATAACGGCTGCAATTGTTCTGATTATAAAGAGCCATCGGGCACTGCACACATTCACGTGGGTATGTTTACCTGCACTTTATTTTTTTCCTCAACTTTTCATTAGGTGATTGTTTCTACCATTAATCTTTCTTCCCAGAGAGGAGAAAGACTGCCTTTGGCCATTTTCATTGTGATGTGTTAAATCTTAGGGGGAAAAAAAATGAGTTCAGTGTATGTAACACAAGAGACAGGTGGGAGACTAACATCTGGGGTAGAGAAATTCAATAACAGTTTCCTCCCTGAGGATGGGAACAGGAGGGTGTTGTGAGCCTGTGAAATGTTACTCTCAATGCTTAGCTGTGGAGGGAGCAGGGTTGACAGAACAGAGTC
>SJYV01013382.1:105898-130563 GCA_006410875.1 Neotragus pygmaeus | reverse complement strand
GTTGGAAGCATTGCAGGCTTTAGGAGCAGAATTTTTTGGTGGGGCGGGGGTGGGTGGGTAGGTGCATGCTATTCAGCTTGTGGGATCTTAGCTTCCCCATCTAGGGATCAAACCCATGCCTCCTGCATTGGAAGCATGGAGTCTTAACCACTGGACCCCCAGAGAAGCCCCTGGAAGGAGAACCTTAACCTCAGCTCTTTCCAGATGAGGGAACTTCAGCATACTAGCTTCGGAACGTCAGCTTATTCATTTGTCAAGTGCCTGCTTGCCACAGTTGTTGGAATTAAGTAGAAAAGGTGAAGCGTCCAGCGCGGAGCCTGGAACAATGACATGGGTTCTCAGTAAATGCTAGTCTCCGCCTTCTCCCTTTAAACCAATCTTTCATGATTTCTGTATTAGTTTCCTAGAACTGCCTTGACAAAGTACCACAAGTTGGGTAGACAACAGAAATTTATTCTCACTGTTCTAGAGGGTAGAAGTCTAAGAACAAGATGTTGCAGGGCTGTGCTCCCCCTGGAGCCTCTAGGGAGAATCCTTTTGCCTCTTGTAGATTCTGGGGACCTCAGATGCTCCTTGGCTTGTGACAGCAAAATGCCATATCATCACAGTTTTCCCTCTGTGTCTTCACAAGATGTTCTCTCTGTGTGTCCATGTCCAAATTCTCTTCTTCTATGAGGACACCAGTCATATTGGATTATGGCCCATCCTAATAACCTCATCTTAACTTGACTGCATCTGCAAAGACCCTATTTCCAAGTAAGGTCACATTCCCAGGTACCTGCGGCTAGAGTGTCCATATCTTTTTGAAGAACACAATTCAACCTGTAACAATTTCCTATCATCTGTAGGAAAATAATAATCATCTAGTAACTTTATAATTTCTAGAAGGCTTTTAATATCTCTGTCCGGGGAGATAGATAGGCCTTAATTTTTTGTGAAAGGGGGTACTCCCATTAAAACTAGAGTTGTTTTGTTATAAGAAGTGAAGATATCTAATTATGTGTGATGCAAAATTCCCGGGTTTTGCTAATTTACCAGGAGATATAATTTTTTAAAAGTTTAAGATTTTTACCACAACCATATTTCCATCGAAGAAGGTGATGGCGCCCCACTCCAGTACTCTTGCCTGGAAAATCCCATGGACAGGGGAGCCTGGTAGGCTGCAGTCCATGGGGTCACGAAGAGTCAGACATGACTGAGTGACTTCCCTTTCACTTTTCACTTTCTTGCATTGGAGAAGGAAATGGCAACCCACTCCAGTGTTATTGCCTAGAGAATCCCAGGGACGGCGGAACCTGGTTGGCTGCTGTCTATGGGGTCACACAGAGTCGGACACGACTGAAGTGACTTAGCAGTAGCAGCAACATATTTCCATGTTGCAACATAGTTTTTGTAATTTTCAAAATATTTCCTCATTGTTGTATATAAGTCTCTAGCCAAGAGTGTCTTGGCTGAATCTAGTTTTCAACTGATGTCTTTCAGCTATACGTTTAACTATACAATATTGCCAGACCAGTCTTCCCAAATTAGTGCTGTATTCTTGGTGATTCTGTGATGTAAACAAAGTATGTCCTAGTGTCAGACAGACTGGAAGTCATGTGTCAGTCCTATGTCTTTCCAGCTGTGTGAACTTAACATATTAAAAAAAAGTGATAGAACAATATGTAAAATAAACATATATTTATATTTATAGGAAAAATGGTGCTGGTATCTGCTCAGAAAAAGATCTAGAAGGACTCACACAAAAACCATTAAGCAAGATAAGACCTAAGAAGTGGGGATGAAGATGAATGAGCGTGTGAAGACATTCACATTTTACTACGTGCACATTAGTATTAACTTCTTTTCTTCAACAAGCATGTATTTTTCCTAGTTTTTAAAGAACCAATTCAAAATAAAAAAGCCTCTATTTTAAAAGCAGGTAATTATTTGGAAGCGAAGGGAATCTGACAGTTTCAATTTACCTACACCAGTCCCTCTCTATTACTTATCAATTGGAAAAGATCAATTATGGTATGGAGAAAATGCAATTTGAGAACAGAAACACAAAAGAAAAAACTTCTTTCTTCTTACTGTTGTCTCTAATTGTAATTTCTTTAAAAAATTTTTTGTTTTTTAATTTTGAAAAAATATCCTACTTCTTCCGCCATGTACACACTGCTATATTTGTTTATTCTTGGCTGTGTTAGGTCTTCGTTTTTACTTGTGGAGGAGGAAATGGCAACCCGCTCTAGTATTCTTGCCCGGAAAATCCTGTAGACCGGAGCCCGACGGGCTACAGTCCGTGGGATCACAAAGAGTCGGACGCGACTGAGTGACTAACAGTCACTCAGTTTCTCTAGTTGTGGAGAGCGGGGGCTTTTCTCTTGTTGCAGGGCACAGGCTTCTCATCGTGGTGGCTTCTCTTGTTGTGTGTGGAGCACAGGCTTCGGTGGTTGCGGCACATGGGCTCATCAGCTGCGGCTGAGGGTCCTAGAGCTCGATAGTTGTGTGGCACACGAGCTTAGTTGCTCCACTGTGTGTGGAATCTTCCCAGGCCAGGGATCGAACCTGTGTCCTTTGCACTGGCAGGTGAATTCTTATCCACTGAGCCACCAGGGAAGTCCTCTAATGGTATTTTCTTCTTAACCCATAATAGTTCCTTCAGGAATCTGGATCTCTTTAACTGTCTTCCTTTACCAGAAAAAAAAAATTAAAAAAATAAATACATCCTTTTATTGTAATTGTCAGAGAAGTATTGGGAATTTTTGCTTTTGTTGTTGCTGATATTGCTTTAAAATAGGCTTTATTTTTCAGTTGAAACCTGATTTTGCATTGTAAGCAAATATTCTTACTCTTCTAGACTGAATTATTCCCAATCTAAAACATTCTGGAAAGAATATATTCATTAATATTTTCAAAGTGGGACTTCTGTGGTGGCCCAGTGGTAAACAATCCATCTCGCAATATGGGGCAACTAACTCCGTATGCTGCAACCAAACCTGACATGGACAAAGACAAGAAAAGAACATTTCAAAATGATTGTAAGCATCCTCGAGATAATAGTAGCAATGATCCCTCAGTTATTTTTTCCTACAATTCTCTTCAACAATTTCTGTTTTCTCAAATAATGCATAGCTCAACATTATATATTTGTTACCATTAATAATGGCTTTTGAAAAAGCAGTGTATACTGGTTTTGAAAGATGAGGATTCTTCCACTTTTCTTGCCATTCTAACAAATACTTATTAACAAAACTAGATGATGTAGCTAGGAAAGGAAATTATTTTAAAAATGTAATTTCCTTATTTCATTTTCTTCAGTATCATTCTAATGTTATCATTCATTTAATTTCCAGTAAACTTATAGAAAAAGTCTTAGTAAGAGATTATTCCTTTTTGATTTATGTTTTTTTTAAAGGCTAAAAAGTTTTCATGAAAATTTTTTTGAGGCTGAAAATGGTTGGGCCTGAAGAATTATATTTGATTTATAGCTATGTATTAATATGAGTTATTAAAATGTTTTCAGTAAATATAGAAAGTTTCATCATCAATTATTGACAGTTCAAAACAGACTGGTTAATATTAGTTGAATGCTTGACAGAAAAGAGAACCTGATTCTATTCCAAAGAGTAAAACAAGAACTAAGATCAAGTTGAGAGGTCACTGAGGATATTTCAAAACCATTCATACGTCACCACTAAGAGTACAAAGATGGTTTAAATGACCTTATGTACATATATGGTAGTTCCTTGATTTGTGTAATGCTTCTGCCAGTTCTCATTGTTCTTTAACCCTGCCATCATTATCATCAACTCTTTTTCAATAAGAATTTATTAGTCACCTATGTATACACACATGATAATATGCATAGTTGGTACCCGGAGAAGTTCATATACGGCAACACAAATTGTGGCTATTGGTAAAACATTTGACATTGTGCCTTTCATGAATTATGTAGCATATGTTTGGCTACTCTCTGAGTTTACAGATAAAAGATGATATCCTGTCGATTCTGTGTGACTTCAATGGATTGAATGTTGTTGACTGGTTCTCAGGTCCTCTGAATCCTTTGTGACAGAAAGTCCCAAACCTGGCCCATGGGAGCTCAAGAAATGCTCAAAAAAAAGCATCAGGGAGACAAAAGTATCAAGGGAGTAAATTTAATGCTGGGGCCACATGCTACAACATCAACTGGAGTACCTGTTTCTTTTAGAAAGAAACAAAATAAAAACATATTCTTCTCTGTAACTGACATGGCTTTGGGATTTGAAAAAGCAGAATAATTAAATTTTTATTTTAAAATCTTTTAAAATACAGTGGGATAAAAATACCATTTCTTTTGGTATAAGAAAGCCGAGACATTGAAAAATTGAGAAATAGAATTCCAAGGAAAATAATGAAATTTCAACATTAGGAGATCCAATGCAATTCACATATTAATCAATTAAAGAAGGATAATCAAATGATGACCTCATTAGATGCTGAAGAGACACTTGATAGAATTCAATATCCATTCCTTATTTTAAAAGGAACTATTAATAAGCTTTGATAAAGGCAGAAACTACTGCAAATATCCTAATAATGAGGCTTTATGAGATGCTCATTAAAGACGGAAACGGGAAAGGAATTCTACAATCATCATGTTATTTTGAATTTTGGTCTCTAACTGCATTCAGAAGCGTATTCCAAATGAATTGAAAATCCAAATATAAAAAAATTTACATAAAAATACTAAAGAGAGTATAGGAAGTTTTGTTTTTAAATATAATCTTTGGGCTGGAGATGGCCTTCCAAATAAGTTTCAGACAGCAAAAGCCATAAAAGATGGACAAATCTGTCCTCAGAAATATCTTTTTAAACTTCAATTTAATGAATGATGCATAAACAAAGCTAAACATTCAGCAGAGAGAGAGAGGCCATGTTTTCACAGAACCACAGGAGAACTATAATATATAAAGAATTCCTTCGAATCCTAAGAAAAAGTAAATGAAAATAAAAATGGGCAAATGCAGCACCGTTTATACATAAATAAAGATAAATGGCCAGGAAACACGAAAAGTTATTTAACCTCACAAAAAGAGTCTAGAAAATACAAATAAAAACAATGATAGTATGTTATTTTCATCCCCTCAAGTAAATGAAAATATGCTCTCACATTCAACTGATGGGAGTGTTCGTGTTATAACTGTGGAGAGCAATTTGGCAATGTCTTTCAAAACAGTAATGCCATACACTCTGATTCAGTGATATATGCATTGCGTATGTGAATATTTATTGGAGCATTGTTTGCATTAATGAAAATAGCCCAATTGGGAAATAGTAGATTATTTTATGGTACACTCTATCTATAAAAGAGAGTGAAGTTACTTTAGCTATACTGACATGGAAGAAGTTTCTGACTTAATATTAAGCAAGTTTCAGAACAATACGTTTGGTACAGTCCAACACACATAATGATTAACACACGTTTCAACACCTGTAAACAGAACTCAGAACACCTGTGTGTGCAAAATAGATACATGTACATAAGAAAAAGCCTGGAAAAACATACTGGAAAAAGTTTTCCAACCTTGCCTGAGCAAGGATTAATATGATGGGGGGGTTGAGTTCCATCCCTTAAGCCCCCATGGGGGATGAATAGAGAGATGAATGGAGATTTTGACTTTTTATTCTATCTCTGTAATGTTAGAATTTTGTTAAGGGAAAATTCATATTTGTAGTGTAAAATATTAATTACTAAAGGAGGCAAATGTAGTTTATATAGTGTAGAGATCATTGCTGTTTTTCTTAAGCAGACATTAGAATCAACCAAGGTGTATGAAATTATTCAGGACATTTTATCCATCAGGCAGGAAAAAAATGTTTCCATCATAGGCAGGTGAGTTATTTTCTCACTGATGACATATTTATTGTCTTTAAACACCAATTAACATAATTTAGAGGAGCCTGGCCTATTACAGTCCATGGGTTCGCAAAAAGTTAGATTTGAGTGAAGTGACTTAACACGCAATGTAATTTGCTACTTACTTGGAAAAGCTGTCTTCAACCCTGACTGCTGAAAAGGAAATTTGAGGATAAGCAGAACTCAGGTAAATGCAAGGTTTTTCAAATTGGAGATTAAGTATTAAAAAAAACCCCAGAACTTTTGGAGGCATTGTTAATTGGTTGAAGTCAGTTGCTGAGTATGATGGTGAACTTTTCAACACCAGATGTTGAATCCCTCCTGTCTTCCATCTCCTCCTTCTCCTTTCTCCTTTCTCCTTTCTTCCTTTCTCCCTCTTTTCAATAGTTTTGATTGTGGGCAGGCCAGGAAAGAAGGGGAAGGAAATTAAATACGTAATGTAATGATGTTGCAAACAGCCGGGCATGACTTCTAGCGACTGGATGACAACCTCAATGCAGTGATGTGGAGTGGACATGGACCCGTCAGAGGCTGGTCTCACAATATACTGCATATTTTTGAATTTCTGAGTACCCTTAGGTGCACTACAACAACTCAATCTATCTCCAGGCAGCCAGCCAGGAGGTAAATGGAAGAATCTGAGGCTGGGTCACAGAGAAAGCGCTTGGCTAAGGAAGAGCCCGTGGAGTGTTTCCAGCTGATCAAATGCTAAGCTTCAGACAGGAGGTGAAGTGCAGCTGACACACGGCAACAAGAGGCCTGGTAAAACGATACTTGCAATTAGGGGAGTTGCAGAAACTCCATGCTTACGGATTGCCCAGAAAGATTCTTTTCTGAGTCTATTTCAAAAGAGACACTTTGAATTATTTCTCCAGAAGGCATTTTGATTCATCAGAATCAGAGGATTCCCAAACGTGAGAAGGAGCATATCAGTGTCTTCCCAAAGGCCAGAACACTTTCCTGATGATTAGCAAGCCAGTTAACAGTGTTTTGTACAATATTTTGTACAAGCCAGTACAGTATTTTGTACCGAGTGAAATCCTTACTTTTTAAACATAGGTAGTTCACTGTTTCCAGTGTTGAGTTTCTTGTTATTTCTTATGTTTCTTTGTAGGTTACAAGCTCCCAATAACAGGGAGACAGGCCATCATCTAGTGTTCCTTGCACTGCTTTGTTCAATACCACTTGAACATTCATCTCTTTCCTCACTCAAGCTTCATAACACTTCTGTCTCAGTGTGTCTGCTCCCCGGGGCACCCTACTTCCCATACATACAGGATTCTGAAAGTCAGTTTATTACTCTTCGTAGAATCTATTTATAATCCCTCAGGGCTGACAGAGATGTTGAGGTATTGTTAGAACAATATTGAGGTATACATCTTGCTCCTCTGTTGTCAAGTTTTTGGTACGGGTCAATCATTTGCTCAATAGCACATCGATGGCCTTTGGTATCAATCATAGGTCAATGAGCTGGTTTTGGCCACTTCAGCATTTCTAGCACTGTACGTGATGTTGGTTACTATTCCCTCAGCTCCTAGGGGAGAGTGTGTTCTGGAATCTGAAACTACAAGGTATTTCAAAACTCTCTCTGATCTCACCTGTGACTGCATTGAAAAAAAAAAAAGTTTGTTTTATTTCAAATGACGTCACTGTGACCAAGGGCTCAAACTTTTGTCTGTTTTTCTTTCATTTTTGACTGTCATTTATTTCTCAGGTCTTCTTGCTTAAAATGCTAAGAAATCCCCAAATCTCTTGATATTTCTAATTTTGCGCACATTTCTAAAGCAGTGGGCTCTGCTTTCTTTTAATGAAACTTCAATGTTACTTAAAAAATTTTTTATTAGAGGATAATTGTTTTACAGTGTTGTGTTGATTTCTGCCATACAATATGATTCAGCCATAAGTATACCTAGGCTTCCCAGGTGGCTCAGACAGTAAAGAATCTACCTGAATTGCAGGAGACCTGGGTTTGATCCCTGGGTTGGGAAGATCCCCTGGAGAAGGAGATGGCTACCCATTCCAGTATTCTTGCCTAGAGAATCCCATGGACAGAAGAGCCTGGTGGGCTACAGTCCATGGGGTCACAAAGAGTTGAATATGACTGAGCAACCAGCACTTATTGTCATTTACCTCCCCTCTGCTTTTGTCATTATACGAATAACTCCATAGCCAAGTCATTAAAAAAATATTTATTTGTCTGCACCAGGTTTTAGTTGTACAGTTCCCTGATCAGGGATGGAAGCTGGGCCCCTCGCACTGAGAGCACAGAGTCGTAGTTTCTGGACCCCTGGGAAGTCCCTGGGCTCCACTTTTGTTCCAGCTGTTAGCAGTTTTGAGATTCTCAGATTCCTCCTAAAAGAATCCTTGTCTCCGTAAACAGGGAAGGGAATTCTAGCAGATGAGCCTTGATTGGGCTGAAATCTCCTGCTTCCATAGAATATGCTTCTAATGTACTAAAACTTCGGAGTGCGAGAGAGAGATTGACATGTGATTTCCTTTACCATGAAAGTGTAAGTTTCCCTAGTAGCTCAGACAGTAAAGCATCCGCCTGCAATGTAAAGGGGACCTAGGTTCAGTGCCTGGGTGGGGAAGATCCCCTGGAGAAGGAAATGACAACCCACTCCAGTATCCTTGCCTGGAAAATTCCATGGACAGAGGAANAGAAAAAGATATGCTGGGCAAAAACTGAACAAAAGAAATCTGATGTAGCTATATTATTGTCAGGGAAAAAAGTAGTCTTTAAGGCAAAAAGCATTATTAAGGATAATCAGAGTCAGTACAGAATAATGAAAGGTATAATTCTCCTGGAAGGTATCATAGTTATATGCTTTTATGCCTCTTAATAACAGCTTCAAACATCACAAAGCAAAAATTGATGAATTACAAAGAGAAATTGACAAATCTACCATTATAGTGAGAGTTCTTAAGATACCTCTCTCAGTAACTGATAGATCAATCAGGCAAAAAAATAAAATAAAATAAAATAAAAATAAAACAGTAAAATCTAATGACCCTTGGCGTCTGGAGTTTCTGTCCTGGACCTCAGTGTGCAGGTACCCTGTTGGCCTCACACGCTCCTTGGAGTACAGACTTCACACAATATTATAAGCACTGCTCNAGGACAGCTATACCTTCATAATAGGGGGGTTTGATGTCATAACATAACCAGCAACTGCTAGTCAGGTCCGAGCGAGTGGAATTTAGGACCCAATAGGAATTGATTATCATATTAAATAACGGGTCTGATTGTCCTTAATGTTAGGTCCCGTAAGGCTAACTGGAGGGGAGTTGCTTGTATTAGTAATGTAGGGTCCAGGAGGCATTTGGGTAGGTTCTTGAGCGGGGTTGTGGGCGGGCCGAATGGGGGCGTGGGTAGGCCTCTCATGGCACTAGGACTGAATTGGGCCCTATGCCCCGATTTGGACTGATCTGTATGGGTCCTACTTTTAACCTGATGGTGAACAGCAACCCATTGTCATATCCTGGCTGATTTAGCCGGAGGTCTCGGGATTGTCCGGCTTCCCAACCGGGGAACTTTTTTCCTTCAGTTGATAATTTGAGTCTTACTGGATTGCAAAGAAAGTTCATACAAGGCCCAGTTATGAGGGACCCCCTTCCATGTCTCCCAGTTGACCCAGTGGGCCCCGGAACATGACCAAAGGTAATCAAGTCATCACCAATAGGGGGCTCCCAATCAACCGTCCCCATTGACTCGCATTCCCAATTGGCGTAATAAAACTTATCAGCCCTCCACAGTTATTTATGGTCGCCCAGTCCCGTCTCCCTCCAGGGCACACATAGAAGGGTGTTTCCTGTAAGCTTGCCCTTTGGATGTAGTGGCTGCACCCAGGCCCTGAGTTAGTGAGGGACCGAGTATTACACCTATCAATGCCAGCCCCACATTCAGGCTTGCCGGGCATCTCTACCTCCCATTCGCCAATGTCCTACGATCCCGTGGCCAGAAGACAGAGGTCAAATTCCAAGTCCGGTCACCAGGTGTTTTGGGGATGAATAGCCGAGGTGGAGTTAATTACTTCTCCTGTAGTTGCGTTTAGAATTATCCAAGTCAGGTTCATTGGTTGATGAGGGTTAGCGGCAGCACTAAGCCATAGAGACAACAGTATAACCAGTACTTTTATTGCCTTTGTAGCTTGAGTTTGAGTAGATTTGTTTTGTCCAGCTTGGTCTTGCATTGGGGGAGGAACTCTTCCCTTAGGGAGAACAGGTCCTCAGGCTGTACATGGGTGTAGTGAACCCAAGTAGATATGCTGTCAACTTTGAGAGCAGTGGGTGTTGTCAAGACAACTAGGAAGGGCCCTTTCCACCTGGGCTCTAGGGTCTCTTGACGATGGCAGTGCACGTACACCCAGTCTCCTGGCCNGGGTGGGGGGAGGAGGAAGTCACTTAGGAAATGAGTGTCAGAGCCAAAATTTGAACCCAGGAGATGACTGCAGAATTGAACTCATGACCAATATGTTGCATGAAGTTTCCCCACCCCTGAGTCCATACCAGTTAATGTTTTCCGTGCTTCCATGAACCAAAACTGGATTAAAGGTATTTGTTTTCTATATTTGCAGTCTGCTTTTTGGTACACTCTCTAACATTTAGTAGAAGTTAACAAATGTATGATGGTTAGTTTTAGGTATTAACTAGGTTGCCCTATAGAACCAGTTATTCAATCAAAGGCTAATCTAGGTGTTGCTGTGAAGGAATTTTGTAGATCTGATTAACATGGACAATTCATTGACTTCATTTTTTTCCTTCAGTTTTATTGTGATATAATTGACATAAAACACTGCATAAGTTTAAGGTGGATAAATATGATTAACACTGCCATTTGCATTATGTGAAAATTTTTTTCTATCTTTTAAATTTTATACCTAAATGAGATGACAAATGTTTACTAAACTTACTATGATAATCATTTCATGATGTATGTAAATCAAATCACTGTGCAGTATACCTTAAACTTATACAGTTCTGTATGTCAATTANTGATTAACACTGCCATTTGCATTATGTGAAAATTTTTTTCTATCTTTTAAATTTTATACCTAAATGAGATGACAAATGTTTACTAAACTTACTATGATAATCATTTCATGATGTATGTAAATCAAATCACTGTGCAGTATACCTTAAACTTATACAGTTCTGTATGTCAATTATATCTCAATAAAACTGAAAGAAAAGAGAAAAGTTTAGGATGAACAGAATATATATATATATATATATATATATAAGTACTAGTATATCTATCTATCTATCTATATCTATATCTATATATTCTTTTTCCTTATGGTTTATCACAGGATAGTGAATATAGTTCCCTGTGTTATACAGTAGGACCTTGTTGTTTATCAATTCTATATGTAATAGTTTCCATTTGCTGATCCCAAACTCCGGATCCATGATTCTAGTACTTACTTACCGTATAACTGGAAGTTTATAGTTTATAGTACCGTCTGACTGCTTCATTCAATTCCCCCTCCACTCCTCTGCTAACCACAAATGTGATCTATTTTTCTATGAGTTTGTTTGTTTTTTGAAGTATTGATATAACTAACAACATTATGTTAGTTCCTGTTACACAACATAGAAATTTTTTTCTTTACGTTTCAAAATGGTCATGAAAATAAGTCTAGATACAATATATCACTATACAAAGATATCACTTACTTATTGATTATATTTGCCAAACCACATTTCATACCTGTGACTCATTTATTTTCCAATTGGAGGTTTATGCATTTTAATTTCCCTCTCCCATTTCTTTCCTCCCCCTGCCTCCCTCTTCTTGTAACCACCTGTTTGTTCTCTGTAACTATAACTGTTTCTATTTTATTATGTTCATTTGGTTTTTTTTTAGATTCCATATGTAAATGAAATCATACAATATTTGTCTTTGTCTGACTTGTTTCACTTAGTGTAATACCCATCTTGATCCATCCATGTTGTTGCAAATGACAAGATTTCATTCTTTTTTATGGCTGAGTAACATGTATATACCATCTTTTCTTTAATCCATCCATCTGGGTACTTGGGTTGTTTCCATAATTTTGCTATTGTAAATAATGCTGCTGTGAACACAGGAATACAGATATATTTTCTAATTAGTAGCTTTGTTTTCTTTGTATAAATACCCAGAAATGGAATTACTGGATCATAGGGCTATTTTTTACCTTTTTGAGGAATCTCCATACTGTTCTCCATAGTGGCTGCACCAATTTACATTCCCACCAACAGTATATCAGGGTTCCCTTTTCTCTAAATCCTGGCCAACACTTGCCATTTGTTGTCTTTTTGATCATAACCATTCTAACAGGTATGAGGTGATATTTCATTGTGGTTTTAATTTGCATTTCCCTGATGGTTAGTGATGTGGGGTATCTTTTCATGTTCACAATTAGTTGACTTTTAGGATATTGTCCTTGATATCTGATGGGCCTAATTTAATGAGATGAAAGTCTTTAAGAGTAAACCTGGTGTTTCCGTGAGGACTGTAGTGAATTTCTAGCCTACTGGCTTGCTCTCTGGATTTCTGAATTGCCTGGCCAGTCCCCACAATTTTTTCAGCCAAGTCTTTGCAATAAATCTCTGTCTGTGTCTCTTTCTCTGTAGAGTTCTGACTGATACAGTTTGTTGCCCTTAATGATGTAGGCTGGTTTATAAAATGTTAATATCATCGTTGTTTCTTCAGTTCTAAATCTACTCTTGATCTCCTCTGTGATATGTTTTAGTATTTTTCAGGATTCCCAAAGTTTTTAAGATGAGTACATTTGGACATGCTTTGAGTTTTCTCCTGGATCACATGTTCTACAAGAACTAAGGGTTTCTTTTGCATCATCCTCAAACCCCCAAATTAATTGTCTTTTCAACAGAAATGAATTTAGCTATGAGGCAAATGGGCCTTAAAGCTTCGGGGCCAGTTCCTTATATGGACTGTTCCAGGCTCTGAGAGATTCCTAGTAATATGTTCACACGAAACTCTGATTTTCATAACGCTTGTAAGAGGAAGCTATTGAAAGAAGTGAATTTGGAAAGAGATTTTGCAATATTTTAATACTTTTGAGAAAGTACAGATTTGATTTGGATCTACATAAAGGATATCTACTTTAGTATTAAATGTTTTTATTAAAGAAAAAAGAGAATTATGAGAAAAATAAATGGAACGTGAAACAAAGAATGATTAAGAGGAATGGCAAAATCAGAAAGTTTTCAGATATCAAGGAGTGGAACTGTAATAAAAATTTTCAAATCATGTCTAAGGTGGTAGTACACTGGGAGGAAGAAGTGAATTTTGAATAAAAAAGATGAATAAGGACTTAGATCATTTGATAACACAACTGATAGAGAAGAGCAAATCACATGAACACATTAGGAAAAGATTTACATTTTTTGTCTGATATAATATAAAATTCCTAGTATGGATATTGCTGACAAACTACTTAATGAAATGTCAATGAGTCAGTTAGTATTTAAGACTAGCTACTGCTCAAGAAAGCCTGAAATGCCCTGAAATTTTACATCTCATTTTTGAATGAAAGTGGTTTGAGGTGCTTTCAATGTTAACAATTCTAAATATTTTACATGGCTTCAATAATGAGCTGTGAAGCTAAAAGAAATCTTTCTAAGCTAATAATAAAAACACATTTTTATCAGTTATAGTGGAGGAAGAACTGAATTATCTTTTTATTCTTTCTATTGAAAGTTTTAATAAAATCTCATGATAATGAAGAGGCAAAGGATATGTAACCAAAAAAAAAAAAATGTATTTTAGAAGTGTGTCAGGGGAATTCTTTGGTGGTCTAGTGGTTAGGACACAGTGCTTTCACTGCCTGGAGCCCGGGTTTGATCCCTGGTCGGGGAACTAAAGTCCTACAAGCTATGTGGAGTGGCCAAAATGTTTAATTAATTAGTAAGTTATTTTGCTATTTTGATGATGATGGTTTTGAACTGATTTAAAATATTTATAATTTTTTGAGATTTCTTTTTTGGTACCAAATAGATATTATTTTCATATTAGTAATATTTTAATTTAAAAATTCTTTTTCTTATAGAAGATCCTCCAAATGTAAACCCATTGGGCTTCCTAAAACTTGCTTTTCAACTTTCATTACCTTTTCCCCTCTCTTATCTTTTGCCTTTTTCCCTCCAAAAACTAGAGATTAAATTTCTGGGGTTCCAGAGAGTAAGAGGACATGCAGAGAGCCACAAGATAACCTCACAGCAGGCTTAGTTCAAGCATGCCTATCAGTAGAATGACAAATTATTATATGTGATGAATCTTTGGAGGTGATTGAATGTAACTAGCACCTCAAATGTTGAGTAAATTACAAGAATTTAGCATAGAGGCTTTGCCCTTGGGGAAAGTTACCTGGACTTTGGAAAGGTCGTCAATTGTTGTAGTCAGTCCAAGGCTAATTTTAGATTTTGGGATCGCTCAAAGACCCTAATTTTGTGATTTGGATACCAGCTTTCAAATGTCCTATTTCACTACCTCAAAGGGCCTTTTATCCTTTGAAACTGGAGAATACACGTCAAACAGATGTGACAGGGGCTAGCTTTGGTCAATAATTCTCCCTTCGAGAGAGAGCTTCTTGAGAACAGGGGATTATTTATAATGTTAGGAAGATCCCCTGGAGAAAGAAATGGCAACCCACTCCGGTATTCTTGCCTGGGAAATCCCATGGACAGAGGAGCCTGGTGGGCTACAGTCCATGGGATCTCAAAAGAGTTGGATATGACAACAACAACTAATCTGTACTTGAGCAAGCAGATAAGGTCCAGTCATGGGTGACGATGTATCTAGAAAGAGTTTTGCCTCATTGGTGGAACAGATAAGGCCAAAGATGACCATCTCCTCCGTGAAGAAATGTTCAAGTTCTTCCTGTGGAGTATCTTTGTCTTTAAACTTAGAGACGGGGAGTGGGCATGGGGGAGGAAACCTCCCTGTAGATTGCTTGCTGTCGGTGATAAATGTTAACAGCAGACACCTGGGCTCTGCAAGGACCTTGATGGTAATGTAGCTGGCTTTACTTTTATTGTCGGAGGTCCAGCACACTTCATGCTTTGCTTTGTGGGCTCTGTGGCTCAGAGAAGGCAGGCATGCATCCCTGATAAAGAGCAGTGATGTAAGGCACCAGGAATCCTGTGGAAATTTCTCCACCAGCATGTGAGGGTCGGTCCAAGATGACACAAGTTAGCATCATCTTCTGTTTCTCCTCTGTGTTTACCTTGCAAGGAGGTCAGAATGCACTACTTGCTGTTCAAGAAAAGCAGAACCGTGCTCAGAACTGCTCATGATCTGTAATTTTGCTCCAGGGTTTCCTTGGCCTGGAATGCCCATTTTTCCCATTTGCATGTATCAAAATTTTTTTTTTCACGATTTGATCCTCTCAACCAAATCGCTTCTCTTCCTTCTATGGGATCGCCTCCTCTGTTGAGTCCTTATGTCAGCACCTCATGTACATTTTGAGTAAGGCGCTTCTTTTCTTTTGCCCACACAGGCATGGCACAGACATGACACGCGAGAGGCATTTGCACAAGTGAGTGACATTCATCGGCAGTGCTTTAGGTGTGAACTATCTACCTGCCCAGCTTGGAAAATTTCCCTTGATGAAAAGTTACTATTATTCAAGGGCAGCTGATCATCACTGTTCCCTTTCACTTTTACTTTAAAGTGAAAATTACTTTTCTGACCTCAGGGAAAAGCCATATTTCATCTCTAAGGTGTTATGACCCTACCTTGTCCCATAAAAATTGCTTTCAGGACCAGCATGTTTTTTTTTAGACAAAAATGCACCTTCAAACATCCCAGCTTTTCTAAATAGCCAAAGAGAAAAGAATCGCTTTCCGAATTTCAGATCTTCTTGGAAATTTCATGCTACCAGCCTTGCGTTTCCATCTTACAGTTATTATTGTGTTGGAACTGAAACATTTAAAAGTTATGGTTTGGGGATTCCTCTTGGTTCAGTGCTCCCAACGCAGGCCAGAGAATCTGTTCTCCCAATGTAGGGGTCCCGGGTTCAATCCCTGGTCAGGGAACTAGAGCCCATTTGCTGCAACTAAAGATCTCACATGCTGCAACTAAGAGCTGGCACAGCCAAATACATAAATATTAAATAAATAAAAGTTATGGCCTGGGACTTCCCTGGTGGTCCAGTGGTTAAAATGCCACACTTCCACCTCAGGGGAGGCACGAGTTCAAACCCTGGTGAAGGAACTAAGATCCCTCATACCACAGGACGTCACCAAAAAAAAAAAGTTACAGTTATAAACCTAGATCTTAGGCTCTTAACCCAAACGTATGAATTTTAAATTCTTCTATAGCCCACTAGATGTCACTCTCTACCCAGTGAATTTCAGAGTAAGCCTTGTGGTGAGTTAATTAGAAACGAAAGCTCTTTGGAAAAGAGTTTGTGAAGTGGTTGCAAAACATATTTTCAATTACTTTCAAATAGGACATTTCCCCCCACCGTCTGCAAAAGGCACTCATTATTTCTTTGGTAAAAAGAAGCCCTTTAAAACTCATTAGAGGAAAGAGGAGTGAAGTCGGTGGCTGTCTTGTCTTTTCTCAGCCCTGTGGCTCGGGGATTTGTGCAGGTGCACAGCTGGGCTGAAATCCGACTTCCTCTGAAATGATTTCCCCAGAAAAGGACAGAGCTGAAGATGTGTCTGCATTTGAATCTGTTTCTAGAGATGCAGGGAGTTCCCTCACCCAGACCTCTCAACACTCCCTGAGAAAATGACCCTTAGAGTGTGAAGGAAGTGTGATTGACTTAGTTTCATTTTCGGGATTTAAATGCTGTTTTCAATCATGAAATGTATGTGTGGTCCTTTTATTTGGATGGCCGAGGTGAAGGAAACTTAAAGAATTAACTTTGCATAAAGGACCTTCTCCTTTTTTTCTTTCCTTTTGAGTTAAAAAAAATTGAAATATAATTGACTTATGATAGGAAGTTCTTTTTGTTCAGATTTTTAGGCTGAAACAGTGTTTCATGGGTGATTGGCACGCGTGTCTCCCTTTATTCCAGAAGGCTGACTACAGGAAAATTCAAACTGGATAACAAGGTAAGTTAGTGTGGTACTGCTTTGTTTAAATTCTTTCATGAATTTTACACCATAGGTGCCCCATAAATCACAAAACTTCTTTATAGTTTCAAAACTGCCAAGGGAAATAGGGAGCATATTGGCAGTTTGCTAGTGATATTGGCTTTGGGCGTATGAGCTGGCCAGGATTCCAGAACTGTATTTCATTTTAAGTAACGTAAACATTTTACATTTGTTTTTGGCCATGAACCATGTGGGATGTTAGTTCCCTGACCAGGGATCCAACCTGCAGCTGAAGCATGTAGTCTTAACTATTGGACTGCCACGGAAGTCCCAACTTAAACATTTTAGATATTAAAGTAATTCACATCCCCATCATTTCCAAAACAACAGTATTCCCCAAATGACAAAAATGAAGTATAGGCCTGAAATTTCAAGTGTAAACTGACTTGCTCTCTAAGTCTGTGGATCAATACACTGGAACCTAGAGCACATCTAGCAAAGATTTGCAGCACATTTGAGTGATATGTGGCATCATTTTGCCAGAACCCTGATTTGCATACATGCACACAAAGAGAGTTGGGAGGTTTTACCGAAAGTATCATGCTTATTAAATTTTTATGTTTATGTGCCTGGAATTTAATAGAATACTCAGATAGGTCTTAGTCCTGGGTGTGACTGGGTGACTTGTGGCTGTCCTCAAACCGTTACTTCTAAACCATAGTTTGACCTCATTCGGCTGGGATGTCAGAATGTGGCATACTCAATTTTCATGTGTACGTGTCTGTGTGTGATGATGTTTTGAGGCAATTCGCGGTTTGAGTTTCAGTGAGACTGGGTTTGAATTACACCCAAAATTTTCCTTCCCAAATTCCAACTTTCCTTAACTTGAGATTCCTCAAAGCAGGAGAAATGCATAAGGTAAATTGGATTCATTCATTCTACAAGTATTTAGAAAGTGATTACTATCTCTTAATACAGAGCTTTTTCTTGTCATAAAAGTAGTGCGTGTACACTGTAGGAATTTGGAAAGTAGAGATAGGCACAGAGAAGTATATGCATATGTACCCCATCTATAGTTCTACCATTCAGAGATTTCAGCATTCATATTTTGGTGATTTTTTTGATATTTGGTTGATATATTTCTAGTTTTGTTATCTATCTGTCTGTCTAAACTGTAATCATGTTGTGCATAACATTTTGTAAACTTCCTCTTTCTCATTTTTCCTTATTATTAAATATTCTTCTACCACATAATTTTTTATTGAAGTATAGTTGATTTACAATACTGTGTTAGTGTCAGGTATACTGCAAAGTAATTCAGTTATATAAATATATATAATCCATTATAGGTTTTTATAAGATTGAATATAGTTCCCTGTGCTATAAATACTTGCTCTTTATCTCTCTTACATGTGATGGTGTGTATCTGTTAATCCCATACTGCCGGTTCACCTCTCCCCCCACTCCTCCCTTCCCACAGCTTGTTTGCTATGTCTGTGAGTCTGTTTCTGTTTTGTAACTGAATTCATTTGTACTATTTTTTAGATTCCACATATAAGTGACATAACATTCGTCTTTGTCCGAGTTCACTTAGTGTGATAGTCTCTAGGTCTATCTGATGCAAGTGGCAGTATTCCACTCTTTTTTATGGCTGCATAGTATTCCTTTGTGTATAGGTACCACATCTTCTTTATTCATTGATCTGTTGATGGACACTTAGGTTGTTTCCATGTTTTGGTTATTGTTCCACAACATACTTTTTGATGGCATAAAGGTGTTTTTGTCATTTGGAAAGTTTTAAAATCCAGTTTTCAGGGTTGGACAATTCACATCATGTATATTCATGGTTAGTTCTTTAGGACAAAACTGTAAGTGGAAGTTTTAGGGTCAATGGCATGAACATTTTTAGGACTCTTCCATCTTGCAAATTACCTTATCTTTAAAGAAGCCAATTTACATTTATTACTGCCAGTGCTGCACAGAAATTCCTGGGTCTTTGCACTGTTGCCTTAGAAGTGTTTTTATTATTATTTCCAATGCTTTCCCCTCCTTTGTTAGTAAAAAGCAAGCAGGTGTGCTTAACATTAGCCTTAAAATAAATGTCTTAGCATATTAGTAAAGAAAATTTTATATTAGATTAAAGCAAGAGCAAATAATGAAAATAATAGTGTTACATCTCTGACTCTGTGCATTTATTACAGCATAACAGTTTCATTTTAATTACTGGTGATAAATACTTCATGCTCTACTAATAAACGTTGTGCAGTATATCTTAAAAAATGTAATAAAATCTTCATTGGGTGAGAATTCACTACAGTTCTTGGCCTCTAAATCTGTGTTGAAAAAAAGAATAAAACTGCCATCTTAGCTGGTGAGAATTATTGGGAAGGCTGATTAAGGAAGTGAAACTTAACAAGGTCCTGAAATAATTACAGCTGTCAGGAGGAAATTGGGAAAACACACCTGCACATTAATGGAGCACTAATATTAGGTCAGATCAGTGCTTTTTTTTTTTTTTTAAATAAAGCATGAAACACAATGCTTAAGAGATAAATGAAAAAGTTAAAAGAGCAGCTAGTTTAGAAATAAAGTCATCTTAGTGCATGGCTACATTTGAAATCTATTGTTGAATAGGTAAGTTAGTCATGAACTTGTACCTGGGGAGCTTTGACCTATTGTTCTCAGTAAAGTTGGCAAAACTGGGCTATAATACATCAACTAAGAAAATATTTAGGTTCTAGTCTTCATTCTTGCTGATTCTGGGGATATTCATGGGAATGAAGAAGAAATTTTTTCTTATTCCTTTTTTGAAATTTTCTTACTCTTCTCTTTTTCCTAGCTTATACTGGGAGAAATCAAAATGGAAAGAGCTTTTCGTGTTTTTTTTTTTTTTTTTTCTTTCTTCTGATTAGCAAAAGAATGCATACTCACTGTGAAAAAAATTATACAACATAAAAAATAAAGGAAAAAAATCACTACCCAAATATGATTTCTGCTANTTATTGGGGATTTTTTTTTTTTTTTTGGGCTTTTTGGTTTTTTTTTTTTTTTTTTTTCTTTCTTCTGATTAGCAAAAGAATGCATACTCACTGTGAAAAAAATTATACAACATAAAAAATAAAGGAAAAAAATCACTACCCAAATATGATTTCTGCTAGCATTTAATAAAGATCATCCCAGGCAGCTGAGTTTCTTTTCTTAAAAGACACGAAATTTTATACAAATGAAATATTTGTTTTGACCATATTTTGAGGTTCAAATGTATAGATCCACAGCCTCATTTTTAATGGCCATTCGATACTCTGTTGTCGAGATTGGAGACGTTTTGTTGTTAGTTCGCTAAGTTGTGTCCGACTCTCTGTGACCCCACGGACTGTGGTTGTCCAGGCTCCTCTGTCGCTGGGATTCTCCAGGCAAGAATACTGGGGTGGGTTGCCATGCCCGCCTCCAACCCAGGGATGGAAACTGCACCTCCTGGGTCTCCTGCGTTGGCACTCGGGTTCTTCACCACTAGCACCAGAGGTGTGCAGTAGATGATTTTAATTTATTATCTCAACATTTGAATTTCTAAAAATTATAAGAAAGATACATACTTCCAAAATTTTTTTTCTTGAAATTGCAAAAGCATGTAATATTCTCATTTATTTTCTCTTTTCTCCAGTTAATGCCATCTCCCAAGGTGATCTTAAAGCATGATCTCTTCCAGAAGTATTTATGAGAATATGTGTAGCTTTTATGTGTACATTTTTCTTCAGTTGGAATAAATTTAAGTTCTATAATTTGCTTTTTTAAAATTTTTATTTTTTTACTTTATTCTACTTTACAGTACTGTATTGGTTTTGCCATACATCGACATGAATCCACCACAGGTGTATATAATTTGCTTTTAAAAAATTTCATAATACACTGTGTACATTTTTGGCATATATGTTACATTTATACAGATAAACTTTATCTAATTCTTTTTTAACATTTGTATATGCAGTATGGATATATAATAGTTGATTACATTTATTCCCCATGGATACATATTTAAATTATTTTAATTTTTAGATATGCGGTAGTGCTATAGTGAACAATCTTTCACATTCATATTTATAATGTCTGTTATCTCTTTTGTAGATTCCTAACAATGTTATTGCTAAATCAAAGGCATTCTTATTTAATATTGATGTGTGCAGTTAACTCTTTCAGTTACATTTCACTTCAAGCCTGTACCAGTTGTATGTATTTCATTTTTATCTTTTCTAACTTTCTGGGTATAAATTTGTATGTTGTTGTTATTTTTGTTTGCATTTCTTTTATTCATGAATTTTGAAACATTTTACAATGCTTATTTTTGGTGATGTGAAGTTCTTTCTTGACATGCTCATTTGTGTCCTAATCTCATGTTTTATTGGGATGTTTATCTCTCTTATTATTTTGTAAGAGCTTTTAAAATATTAATGAAATTGTTTTTCTGTCATAAATGTTGTAAATAATTTTCAATCTATTTGTCAACTGCCTTTACATTTTGGGTGCTTAAAAAAAGCATGCAGAAGTTCTAAAAGTATGATGCAAGTTCTAAAAGTAGGAACTCAAACCAGCTTTTTCCAGTCCACAGAAAAGTCTGACTTGATATGACACATTCTACTGACATTCTCTCCCTTTTGCTTTGTGAGTGAGGAAAGGGAGGAAGGAGCACCCTTTCTGTGTCATCATTTTCATTGTGGCTGGCTAATACACGGATGTAGGAGTTGGAAAAGATATGATAAGATTTCTTGGTTGTTCTTGTTGCTGATGACACTATTGAATTCTTTCAGGTCAAGCTGGTTTGAATGAAAAGTGTGTTCTCCTTTTTGGGGGAGTGAGGGGTTGCTGTCAAGGCACTACTAACTCAGCTGTGCTGTAACATTGAGTCCTGTTAGACTCCCACGCACCGTGGGAACACTGGAGCTCTAGGCAGGGGTCCTTGCAAATGGTGCATGCTAGCGGGCGGTGAGCAGTGATGTAAACCCTCATGCATGCATATCTCTCTGTTCCTCATGTTCCATTGTACTTCAATTACAAAACACAAGTTCAAAGATAAAATTATTAGGAATTTTAAGATGGCAACAGTGAAGCAGAAAATTATCCTGAAGCCCGTTTGATCTGAGGTTTCTGTGTGACTGTTCAGGTTACAGCCCATGAAGCTGGCCCTTTGGGGACCCCATACTAATTCTTGCTGGAGTCGATCTGGGCAGTGGTTTAGGGATCCAGGCTGCTGGGGAGAAGAAAGGGACTTTGACTCTGTCAGCTGCTGAGAAGAAAGACTGGAGACCCTTGGCGTGGTCTTATATCTGCAAAGAATATTGCCCCCTCCGCAACCCAACCCCTTCTCCCCAACATGCACACATATTTCCAGTTGGCTAAGATATTTAACTCAATGCACCATTGCTCATCTGAGCAGTGTCTGTAGGGGGCAGCGAAGGCGAGGGCAGCAGGTGGTGAGCCCCAGCTTGATCCCGTAGGAATAGTGCTGAACCCCATGCTCACTAGCCCACAGGAAAAAAACAATTAGAGAATTTTGTCAGCACACAAGGAAAATAACCTTTCTTCCTGAAAACACACTGGCTTCTTGGCAGAGCGGCTGTCTTTATTCTACCCTAGATACGACTGCATCCCAATGACTGGTGAGGGACCCTTTATACAAGTTTGTAAAATGCTTGAAGACGCGTCCAGGAAAAAAGACACCGTGCAAGCAAGCATAAGGCACTATTATCACTTGCTGGAAAGTATGTGTTTTGTTACCCAACGTTCTCCCCTGGTGACACATAGATCAACATGGCTCATTATAAGCAAGGCCACGTGTGGCCTCTCATAGACCCATCACTGGCCTGTAGAGGCTTCTAGTTTCAGTGACTTTCCAAATTGGAGCGAAACCATCCATAAAAGTGCCGAGAAGCAAGCACTGAGGCAAGGGGAATTTGAGTATTCGTTTTTTCCCCTACCAACAAGCGAAGACTCTTAATACCCTAATCCATCAGATCTCCTAGACAGAAGCCACAAATCTTTTTTGTTTTGTTCAGCATATTGGCGCAGTGGCAAGCTGATATTACCCTCTGTCGAGAATCTCTCTCGTAATCTCACCAAGTTTCAACAAGTTCACAACAAGGGCTGCGGCAGATACCCGTGGAATGCAGGTGATTGTTTATTTATGGATTTACCTTGTTATATACCAGTCTATACCCAAGGCCTTTCAGCAGAACTTCATAAAAAGTAATAGTAACTGACATTCATCACACACTGAGTTTCTCTTTCCATTTCCTGTTTCTTTAATAGATCCCTATAGAAGGTGCAGGAGAAAGCTCAGGCTATTGTCAGAGAGTCATATTCCTTCACTCTCTCCAAGCTCATCAAACATTCTTTGGTTGCTGCTTGCTAGAGTGAACTGCATTTTTGAAAGCATGACATGGGTCTCGTTTTTACCCACCATTTTCCTTGACCTCACATCATTTTAATTCATTCCCAGCATTCATGATTCTCCTGAGAGTGTCTTATAAACTAGAGAGGGAGGCAAGGGGACGTAGTAACACCTTCTTGCACTCAGCATCATTGCTCGGGAAATTTGGAAGTACTTGCCAGTATAAACATCCTCCGTTTCTCTGATAAAAATAATGAAAAGTGCTTGGGTTTATGATAAGCTCTGTAAATTCTGATCAGGGTGGACAGATACATTTATGGGAAGAAAGTTTCTTTGTATAAATATCTCCAGCTCCTTTCCACTGGGGAGACTTAATCATCTCTTTCTTCTCCGTTTCCATCTCTTCCTCTTTTTTTTTCTTGTTTTCCTTTGAAAATATTTTGAAATATTTCACAATAGAAAAATACATTGAAAATCGATGCTTTGATCATTCAGGTTGCTTCCACATGACAACAGAGCAGTCTTCGAAGTCCCTGCTGCTGCTGCTGCTAAGTTGCTTCAGTCGTGTCCGACTCTGTGCAACCCCATAGGTGGCAGCCCACCAGGCTCCCCGTCCCTGGGATTCTCCAGGCAAGAACACTGGAGTAGGTTGCCATTTCCTTCTCCGATGCATGAAAGTGAAAAGTGAAAGTGAAGTCGCTCGGTCATGTCCAACTCTTAGCGACCTCATGGACTGTGGCCCACCAGGCTCCTCTGTCCATGGGATTTTCCAGGCAAGAGTGCTGGAGTGGGTTGCCATTGCCTTCAAAGTGCTTGGAAGTTCTCAAATACCAAGTCCCTTCCTTGGCTTTGGATATATTCAGGGTTCAGATCTATTCATTCCTTTCAAAATGGTCACACATGTGTGTGCATGTGTGTGCTAAGTCACTTCAGTCCTGTCTAACTCTTTGTGACCCTGTGGACGGTAGCCTGCCAGACTCTTCTGTCCATGGGATTCTCCAGGCAAGAATACTGCAGTGGGTTGCTGTACCTTCCTCCAGGGGATCTTCCGGACCCAGGGATCGAACCCACATCTCATGTCTCTTGCGTTGGCAGACAGATTCTTTACCACTAGCGCCACCTGGGAAGTCCATATGTGTGTATCCAGATATAAATGGAAAGGAAGGTGGAGCTGGAGTGGGGGGAGGGGAAGCTTTATGGCTCAGTCAAGTCTTCCAAGAAAACTACCTCTTCTTTCCCCTCTCCACCCTTCAAACTGTTCTAAGGTTTCTCTTTGCATTTTCTATGATAGCCTCAATGTGGCTCAACCATTAATTACATTTGCCTTTTTTTTTTTTTTTTTTT